>JAJIYU010013580.1:0-13777 GCA_030144865.1 Tinospora cordifolia
TGTATATTCCTTTATACTTCTATGCTAACTGATTAATTGCATACCCATGACAAATATATATATGTATTTATATATAAATATATACGTATATGTGTTTTAAACTCAATTTTCAGTTATTACATCACTAAAATTTCAGGTATTACAATTATTACGTCACGAAAATTTCAGGTATTACAACCTAGCCTTACAACAAATTTCGTCATCAAAATTTGTACCTAGCTACGTCAATGCTGTTTGGTTAGGTATTTTGGGTGAAAAGACCTGGATGTTTGTTCTTCATCTCGTTTTCCAGCTCCCAAGTTGCTTCTTCCAAATCATGATGTTTTCACATAACTTTAACAAGTGGAATTTCCTTGGTTCTAAGACGCTGTACTTTATGGTCTAATATACTAATTGCTAGTTCCTCGTAAGTTGCATTGTCTCGTAGTGCAACTTTATGTGATGGGACCGGTTCGTACTTTCGCAGCATCGATACATGGAATACATTATGCACTGAGGACATTCGATTTGGTAGCTCCAACTCATAAGCGCATTCCCCGATTCTCTTTACATACTGTCAAAAGAATGGTGGCCGTATCCAATGCTTAAAGATATGGGGTTGGGGTGTTACAATGGTGGTATTAGAGCCTAGGTATTAGCTGCTGGGCCAAGAACAGAAAGTTAACCTGATACCAAAGGTGGTATCAGAGCTGAGGCTGTAGGTGTTTTGGGCTAGAAATAGAAAATTAAGCCTAAACACATGTTGATTAGGCTAGAAAATAGAAGGTCAAGCATTAGTTGCTCGACAAGAATTAGAAACTCAAATTAGGGTTTCACATCAGACTAGATTGAAATTTAATGCCCTACCTTCTATTTTTGAAAATTGAAAAATGTGTTAGAAAGTGTTTTCAAAAAGGAAAGATACGTTTTCAAATGTTTTGTTTGGATACAAAGATTACAAGTTGAGCTGATAGTGGGTAAGCGTTGTCCCAGGTAAAGCTAAACATTGAAAGAGAGCTGGGTTATCCTGCCCTAGAAAGCGCAGTTGTTAAGCACACCTCAGTCTCGCCGCCTGATCTAGAGGTCGTCCCACCAGCTCATATGAGTAGTCGGAGTTGAAGAACACTCTTATTTTCTATAAAAGAAAACTAGAAGTTGTCAAATTAGGGTAAGAAAGTGAATAGAAGTCGAAAAAAATGCCAAATATGGTATCTTGACTAGACAGAGGTTGTGAGTCAACCAGATTGAACCCTAGGTCCAGAAAAAGACCTTAAGTAGAAAATAGTGTAGCCAGGGGTGACACAGTGGATCAAAAGCATAAATCTCTAGGCCATAGGCTAGAGACGAAAACTTGTGTGGAAACAGAAAATTGTTTGATCAGGACACGAGACCGGAAAACTTCTGTATCTTTCGGTTTCTATGTAGTATGCAATGCATAGGAATTCGGGGGTATGAAGGAAGCCTGGACTTGGAGAATGATGGACCATGTGTGGTGAATGATCGGTAACTTTGGCAAAATGGGTTTCTCTATGCTCGCTGGTATGGGACAGTGGAGTATAGTGGGCTCGAGAACCTTAGTTATTGAGACATTTGCAAAATTGTTTGAGTGCGGCTCTGTTCTGAGAGAAAGCCTAAGTGGAAAGGGTAGAGTGGTACGGGACACTTGAACCTGAAAGCTTAGGTGGAAGCTTGGAACCTTGTTGTGCTAGCGTGATCATGTGATTGTGTGATATACATGCTGTAATGTTTATTTGCTTTAAGACCAAATCCTGTACCCATGCATAAAAAGAACCTAGAAGAAAAACCTTTAGGCCACTGAACAAATCGAGAACCTAGAGACATGAATCTAGAGTCATGGTAGCACGAACGGAACGAAAACTTGAGGAAGCGAATACAACATACGATCTAGAAAAGATGACCATTTCTCAAGTCTGGAAAAACACTTAGTATCCCAAAGATAAGAAAAGATGTGTGAGTACCCTAAATGAATGTCCTATTTGAAACTGCTATGATAGGATACTAAAGTGGCTTTGACTTGTAGATAATGAAAGAAATCCAAGAAAACACAAATACACCTGATCAAAGTAACCAAGGGCAGATGTGGCAGCAACTTCCGTCCTATCACTCGACAGGCGATCGAGCAAGTGATGAGGACTCTACAGTTACAGCCTGAGGTTCAGAATGAACTAAGAATGGAAAATAATGAACTAGTCATACCTCTAAGACTAACCATGCCCAAAGGAATGAGAGTTGAGATTAATTCAATCAAAAAGGATATCCACTTCAAACGATCCGTAAAGAATAAAAACAAGAAACCACAAAATGATCAAAAGACGGGAAATGAAAGCAAGAAACAGAAGCAAACTCACCAAACTAAAAAAGAACAAAAGAAGCAGGCTAGGAGACCAGGGCTGTGCTATGTGTGTAGACAAAGGGGTCATTTGGCAAGAAACTGCCCAACTACACCCACCCAAGCACCTCAACCACAAGATAATCAGGGTTATGGTCAGAACCAAGCTAGAATGTTTGTTGTTGAGACTCAGGAAGATGAAGACCCTCGGTAGAAACCCTCATAGTCCAATGTCAGGACAAATGAACTAATTCTGAATATGGGTAGTAGTAGGGAAACCTTTAAACTACTATATGTTAGCATTTATGAATTTCAAGTTGGAATAAGGCTTTGTACCCATTTATCTCTATTAATAAAATTTATTTCAGTGAGAACTCGGAGTGTACCATTTTAATTAAGTGTTAGCCTATTAAACTAGCAAAGCCCTTGGGCGTACCAAACCACCTGACAGAACGACGCCCAAGTGAATGAATTTTGAGGACGAAATTCTTTTAAGGAGGGCCGGTTGTAATACCCCAGAATTTTGTCAAATAAATACAATAAGTTAAATAAAGTAATTTCAAAGACTTTAATAAAATTTTGGGTGCAAATTGTGGGTTGGCACATGAAAAATAAAATATATTAGAGATATAGTAAAAATTAAGCAAATAAGACCTTAATTTGATAATTAAATGAAAATTAAGGTTTAGTAGAATTAATTATAAAATTTAAGAAGTTGCTTAAGAAATAAATAGAAATAATACACATATAGGTTAATATGGGTGTGTGTTAGAACAATAAATGTAAATACTACATATTATATGAATATGTACATAGAAAAATTTATATAATTAAATAAAAATGTAGTGTACATGTATTTATTAAAAAAAATAAATAAAGCATTATATAAATATTAGTGTATAATTACATAAATTATTATCTGAAAATGAAATATGAAATAAATAAAAATATATGAAAATGGAAAATGTAGATTATTTAATTATTAGCATTAAAAGTATTAAGGAAATAAAAAAATATAAAATAAATGCAATATTAAATAATTAGAAAGGAAAAAAATATTAGCAAATCATCAAAATAGAAAGTAATATACAAGAAAATTAAGTTTTTATCAATTAGGAAGTGTCTAATTGGCAAAATTCGGACAATAACATTATTAGAAAGTAATTTAGAAATTAGAAATTGCATCTAACGGTCTAAAACACATCTGTAAAATCAACGAATGAGATTGAAGTCCAAAACGACGCCCAGGAGCACCGAATCATTGAAATCCAACGGCCTAGAATCAATCCATCTGATCTACAGTCTAATTCTGTTTCATTGATCGCGAATGTGCAGTAATCGAGGAAAATCCAACTACCAGGATCCGTGATCTCAATCTGATGATCATCACGTGCTGCAATCGAGGTTCATCCAACGGCGAATATCGAAGGTGCAAAACGTTAATCGCGAACGAGATTCGCACATGAAACTCGAGGACGATCTACTCGATCCAACAGCTCAGAACGCAGGCACAAAATTGTGATCGCGAACGTGCTGTGCTCGAGGTTGATCTAATGGTCCAGATCAAAACCATTTTCGTTGATCGCGATGTGCGTGTCTCGAGGACGATCTGACTGTCCAGATCGAAGCCACGTTCAGTGAATTGCAAACCGGTGCGCCGCTCGAAGAAGATCGGAGCGCTGAGATTTGAGGCTACGATAGATCCGAGATCTATGTGTGAAATTCAAGGAAAACCTAACGGTCAAGATTTCATCCGCCCGATCGGAGAATTGCTGTTGCGATCGAGAACGATCCGACGGTCAAGATCGATTGCTTGATAAATAAACGAAAATCAACCGATTAAATCTGAAAAAAATTCAATAAAATTCCAAAAAAATTCTAAAAAAATTCTAAAAAATCATGTTTCCAAATTCCAAACTCACTTGCTATTTTTCTATGCTTGGGGGGCACAAAAATTTGAATTATTGGCAAGTTTCCTACAAAGAAAACACCACAAATTTGCTATTCTCTACCCTTTTGAACTCTATATAAACAACCCCATGCTCACAATTCATCTCATCCCAATTCAAGAGCATACTAGTCCCTCTTGACTCTTTCTAGCCTTCTTCTTGGCAATCCCCTTAGTTCTTGAGTGATCTTGAACTATTCTTGAGTGTTCTTGAATGTTTGGAGGCCTTGAAGTAATGGAACTCTACCGGATTTCAGAGGCGTACAGAAAGGACGTGTTTAAGGTGGAAGTGACTTCTAACTTCTACTTCTTTAATTTGAATAAGTCTTGCATGTGTGATAATGTTTTGAAGATGATTGATTGAATATATGTTTTAATATACATGCCTTATTTATTTGATGTGTCAAGAATATACATGTTATGCATGTTTAGAAATTAAGAATATTGATGCTTGTTATACATTAATTATGCCATGAATAAATATTTATTGATTCATGTTTTGGATATGTTGCATCGATGGTTTAATTCGATATTGTGTGTTTTATCACTAAGAAAAGATTAAATAATGATTCAATCCACGTACCGACGTGATGATAGACGCAGGGACTGACGTCATCGTGTGTGTTCCACCCCCCCCCAACCCAGCTTGCCAGTTTACCATTGATGAATTTGAACTAGGTTTCCAAGAGTGATCCCACTTGATAGATATGGGGTTTGAGTTTCCAAGAGTGATTCTCTCTCCCAACGATGTGGAACACAAAGATTAACATCTTTCGGTCTGAATGTCAACCATAAACAAGAAATTGTTTGAATTGCCTAATGTACAAAAGTTTTTGATATGCTCGGTTTGTTTGAATTGAAATAATGATTTAGATGTTTAGAAAGATCCACTGGGCTATGTGTTCACCCCTTCCTTCTATTTTTCAAGTAATTGATTTACATGAAGACCATGAAAATTAGTTAGGTTTTTTTATTTAAAAAGTTTTTAATTTCTATATAAGGGCATGTTGCCCAAGTTTTAAGACTTCCACTGTAATTATTCTTTTAAATCAAATTATATACTCAGTTTTATTTAATTAATTGAGTTTATGAATTTCAATTATTTCTTTTATTATTGCCTTTCTAAATTTTTGAATTTAAGCTATGTACTATTAAATACAATCAAGGCATGAAATAATGAAAATAGAAAGAAAGTCAAGTGTGCGTCACTTGTAAAGTAACACCGGCCCGACCCACCTTTTGGTTGAGCCCACCATCAAGAGAATGGTGGTCGTGTCCAATGCTTAAAGATATGGGGGTTGGGGTGTTACAATCGTATTATCACAGTATTCCCAGTGCCACCACAGCAATGCAAGACTGTTCTTGGTTCTTGAGTATTTTGTTTTCTTTCATGCACAGTTTTGTGATACAATGTCTCTATTAAGTAAAACAAACAAGATTTATGGTAGAACAATTTTCTACCTTGCTTTACTTGTAGATTTATCGTTTACTTCGTTGGAATGCCTTAAGTCATTGGTATGTAAAGACCAAACAGTATTTTAGGAGTCATTCAATTGATTTTGTTTGTGGTAGGGCATAGCATAACATTTGTAATCAACTACAAATCGTCCTTACCTCAGTATACCTGTCCAAAATGTGTCTCAATTCATGTCGTTCACAACTTGCACAACTTCCTTCTAGCCATATATGAGGAATGGATGCAATGGGACAAAAAGTTAACACCAATCCAAGATGCGTGATATGGAAAGAGAGTCATGGAGGTGGCAAGGGTTTTTCTTTGAGAGTAGAAGGGGACGACTGTTAGAGAATTCGTTGTGTTTAAAGTATTATTACGTGGCGTATAATGATGTAAATAAGGTTTCTACGCATTGAATATATATACAACCCAGTGTCCAGAACTTCTATTTCTCATCTCCAATCGCAAGATCATAGTCCTAAAACTATTCCTAATCGCAAGACTGCGATCTCATGTCCTTAATCCAAATCTTGAATTCTCTTGACGTAGGATTGTGGTCCCCTGACCTTGGATCACGGTCTTTATGACGACCATGCATCTTTGATGCAGGACCACAGTCCTAGTTGGATGACAACATTATTGCGTCTCCAAGTTTTTGTTTTCTTGTTTGTTTGTTTGCAAGTTGTGGGTATTACAATAGACTTTTCTCAGCAAGTTACTAACTGAACTCTCCCCAGCAAGCTATTGACTAAGTTATAATACCACCTTTGTAACACCCCGGGCCCCAAAGCCTATCATAATCGCCACTAACTGGGCATCTTCGTCTCTCAACTTGAAACATAATTAAGTTAAACATGCGGTCACTCTCGCTTTCAATATTCAAGAACCGGGACATTACTTATATTCTTTCTTTCTCATTAATCACAACCATCCCAACTAAAACATTAGAGTGCAGGAACATAACAATTAATAATATGCATGATTAGAACATAAGGATGATATGATAATTAAACAAAACTCGTCAATAATTAAAGACTGGCCCCATGGCCTAAATTCAAATAAATTAATAACCAAATAGTTCACCCCATGGTCAACTTCAATAAATAAATGAGTTAAATGAAACGAATGCAAGATAAGTCCTCTACCTACAACTAAAAACATCGAATAGAAGCCTACTCCTACACAAGCTCCATAGTGAGGTGTGCCATGACTACAAAAATGCCCTCCGCCACTTGTCATCACAAGTGTCTTCAATGATTCCTTTAAAGAGAGATTAGTGGGGTAAGTTGTAATAACCCGCCTCCCCCAAATTTGACTCTTTCCCTTCTTGTTTGCTTAAGAGGGACAACATGGACCACACCACTCGGTCGAGAGGCAGGTCAGTGTCACATACTTTCCATTTTTTCACACTTTGCATTTTTATCCTCGTTCTCTAGGATTTCTGAGTATCACATAATTAGAAACTCATGAACAATTTTAAATAAAGCAACAAGAGATTTAATATCATACTTGAAAGTAATAGGTACAAAACCTTACTAAGGACATAATTTCATTAATTGGAAATAAATGGTACGAAACCTTAAATTTATGCCATAATTCAAAAAAGGTATTATTTAGAAACTATTGAGTAAAATAATTCCATAACATTAACTATTCCAAAATTCAAGGTACATAACCTTTGAGTCTATTACAGCGGAGTAAATCTTAAATAATAAAATTGGGCTAACATGCCCTTGCAATTGAGTAAAACTTTCCAAATAAAATGTTCTAAGGAAAATGTTGCCTTAATGGTTATTATGCTACCTCTGTTTTTCAATTTCCTAAGAAGTTAGAAAATGGAAGGGTGAGCATAAAACCATGTGGATCATTCCAAATATTTAATTTATTAATTCAACAAATAAGACATTCTTGATAAACACTTTCAAACATTAGGTGATTCAATCAATTTTTTGTTTAAAGTTGCATTAAAGACCAAAAGGAGTTAACCTCGATGTTCCAATCAAAATACTTGTTGAAGATGAAAAAGGGCAATCCTTTATGCCAAATTCCATTGGATATAGGACCTTATTCAAGTATTTTGGGACCTTAACCATGTGAACTAGAAACAAACTCAAAGTTCACATCTTGAGAATACCCACAGTAATCTCCATGGAATATTGTGCTGGTACATGGTCATAATCTCATTTAATCTTTCATTAAGTATAACAAAACTGGATTAATAGACTAACACAATTGAATTCAACACATGAGCATAACAAGCATTAGAATAACACATATCATATATGCAAAACATAATCATGCGAAGTCTAAGCATGACATGCATAATCAATGATGATAAAACATATATATTCGAGCATTATTATCTTATTGAAATCAAAATAATAAATAAAAAAATTAGAAATTACTTTCACCTTGATAGTTTTACTCTTCTGAAGCCTCAATTGAATCTCTTTTAGAACTCCCCAACTACGACTACAAAATTTTAGCAGCAATTTGTTACGTCAACCCCAACTGCGACTACAAAATTTTAGCAGCACTCCGTTATCTCAACCCCAACTGCTATTTAAAACAACCCAAGAAGAGAAGAAGAATGTCAAGAGAGAGGCAGAGGGAGAGAGAGAGAGCAAGAAGGATTTGTCTGTTCTTGCTGGAGTGAAGAGAATATGAGCACAAGGGGTCCTTATATAGAGTTTCAAGGGTTCATTATTGGTAGGTTTGTGAAGTTGAGAAAATGAAACTTTCTATTTTCTTTTTGTGTGCAGCATATAAGTGTAGAGATTAGGGTTTTGTGCACGTAAACTTTCTAATTCTTTCATTGCACAACATCTTTTGGAAATCTATCGTAGGATCACAAGACAAAAGACCATAGTCCTCCATGAGAGGACCGTGGTCTTGGTTCACAAGACCGGGTTTTGCATTTTCTTTGTGTTTTCAGTTCGTTCCTGCACCCATTTCCGTCTAATTTTCCCTTTTCCTTCCAATTTCTTGTGTTTCTATTTCTTGTGGGATGCGTCAAAACGATGTGAAACTTGCTAATGTTCTTGCACACTAGAAAAGAGTTTTCACAGACTAATAGAATTCCTCACATCTATTTCTATTCTCTTGAAATTATTCCTAATCAATATCATTAAAATTACTTAGGATTAATATTTCATACAAATTTTTGACATTTCTACAAAGTTCTCTCAAAAAATATTTTATTCGAATTATTTGTCTAATTTCCATTTGATTTAGATACTTAAAGTTTTTCTTAAAAATTCTAGGTGTTACATGAGCTCAATAGCCTAGTGGATCGTGTACAACACATCTTAAATATTTTTAAAGTCAAGGACATAAAACATGCCAACACTTATAAATCATTAGGCATTTCAAAACTCTTCAATTGTTTATGTTGACGATAAGACTAAAAGGAATTTCCTCAGTATTCCCTTGTGTCCAAACTCTTGGAAGTAAGGCCCTAAAGGCCAACTCCTCATCATGACACAACTTAAGAAGGGAAGTCTCACTAAATCCTCAATCTCATCTAAACTATTGCCATAGTAGCATAGACACCTGCCTAGGGTGGGGAAATACCCATGATGATACCAGATACTACTACCATAGCATATGTATCGTCGCCACGATATGTGGTTAGAATCTTAATTATATTTATTTACTGACCACTAGTATGCACAATTGATCTCAATATCATAGTATATGTAAGCATAAGAACATACTAATAAATCATTAATCATGCTACCGTTAGTTAGGTTGTATCATGTATTAAAATTACACATGGCATATTACTATTGAACAACATAATTCATATAACATGTTGTCTAAATAGGCAACCAATCATGAAATTCCTTGCATGCTTCTAAGATCGTAAAATAGTTATCACATAATCATGCTTCACATTTAAGATGAAAATAATATTAAAGAGAATGTACAGTCATTTCCACCTATTCCTCGTTCAACTCCTTAACTCTTCGCTTTGTTATTCCAATCTTCACGTATCCTTAGCCCTTTTTGGATTATAAACCATTTCTCAATGTTTATTTTATTTCTAATATTCCAAACTCATGATCTAATGGTTTCCAAGTCAAATGGGTGTGTTGTTTGCAAAAGAGTATGAAATAATTATCTTATACTGTCCATTAACCAATCAATATTGCAGTATAGAAATGGTATTATGGTGATGATAGTTTTGTGTGTAAAAGATTTGAAAAAGAATTGGTCATCGCATTACCGTGGTACACCCAGTGTTACCATGGTAACGCAAAGTTGTTCTCGCATGTGTAGTGTGCTATCGTGTTCAACAATGCGATAGTCATGTGGCATTCTAGAGATCACACTTCATTTGCGCTTTCCTCATTTCTCCCATGCGTGGGACCTTTCTATGTCATGCTACAAATCTAAAACATGTAATATGTAGGGTTGAACAATATTATACCTTGTTGTTACTTGTTCCTATTCTGTTTTCTTCCAAAAGAAATGTTCATAGGTGACTTTGGGGTTCTGTCATGTCGTAGAAATTGAAATGGTGTGTTAGAAGTCATCCCAGTTGACTCTATTCATAATAAAATGTACTACAGAACTTATAGGGTTGTTCCAGAGTTATTTCTTACCTCTTAACAAATTTTGGCACTTATATAAGGTTCTAGATCTAGACTTTTGCAATCAATTTGAGTAGTTCTCCTTCTATTGATGCTTATATCTAGTGACAGGGGTGTGAGAATGGATTAGAATAGATCTAGAAGGCCTATGTAAGAGAGACGATTTAAGGTTACTTACGACGTAATTATGGGGTTTGCTCAATATCGCATGGCCTGTTCTCGTTGCATTTCTTCTCTATTTCTATTGTGAAACTATTGGAAGAAGACAAATGATTGGACTCAACCTATAACAGGTGAGAGAGAGAGAGAGGAGATAGCTGAAGAGGTAGCTAGGGTTTTCTTTCTAAGTGGAGGCGAGGGGTGCAGAAAGAACTCGTGTGATAAGGGTTCCCTGCACACATCAATAGATGGATCGCTTAGTACCTTGGCACTCTAGACCTTCCATTTTTTATTTTTAATTGCGATACGATAGTATCGTGTCCCAGTAGTGTAGTATTTGGGGCTATTTTATCGCAATATCATAGTATCTCGTTAGGGCACCATGATAACACGTCTGTGTCCCAAAACATAAAGTTTTCTGATCCCAGTACCGTGGTATTGCATTTTGGCACTACAATATTACCTCTACATCACAAATTTCATATTTTTTGCAGTACCATGGTATTTCGAACTAGTACTATAGTATCCACGCGGAGAATTTTGTTTTTCAACTCACACCACACTACTGCAATACCCAAATGGCTACTGCGGTAGTCGTGCAGGTTTCAACTTTTTTTTTAAAGAACATTTTATACTTTTAGGGTATTACATGAATTATTGTCAGGATACCATTAATTGAGAATTCTAGAATCAGACAAACACAAGACAACCTTTACAACTTGATATGGGCACTTCGAGTTCACAATGATATCGTTTGGCTTAGCCAACCGCATTCATGATCTGATGACAGGGTATTCAATAGTACTTGGACCAATTCGTAGTGGTGTTTGTGGACAATATCCTAATCTTCTCCAATATAGAAGTTGAACATGCAGAACACCTGAGAATTGCGTTGGAGACATTAAGAAGGTATGAATTATATGCTAAATTTAGCAAGTGTGAGTTTTGGATGAAGAAAGTCAAGTTTGTTTGCCATGTTGTTTTAGCTTAAGTAATATCAATAGACCCTGATAAAGTAGGCGTAGTGTTAGACTAGAAAACACCCAAGAACGTAATATTGATCAGAAGTTTCTTAAGTTTGGTAGGTTACTACCACAAGTTTATCTAAGACTTCTCAAAGTTAGCTTGACCTATGACGAAGCTAACTAGGAAAGGAGAAAAGTTTGTTTGGATAAGAAGTGTAAGAAATCATTCCAAGAACTGAATAAGAGTGTAATACCCTAAATTCTTTGTACTAAATTAAATAAAATTTATCATTTGTTTAGTGAAATTTGGGTGCAAAATGAAACTGGGTTCATTTTAGGGCTAAATCAGGTAGGTTCAAAAACTCTCATCTAGTGTCCCTTCGAGATCCAAAACAACTTGAAATGAAGTAAGGAGACATGAACCAACTAAGAGGATAACATATCAAAAAATTAGACCAATTGGTCGAGGTTAAGGTTTTCATTTGTTGAACGCCCTTCAGGGGGTCCAAATTAGAAAGAATTGTCATTTAGGGTACTTTGGGGGATCGAAATGACTCGAAATGAAACAAAATGACATGAACTAACAAAATGAATGATATATCCAAAAATCAAAACAATTGGCCAAGATTTGGATTTTCATTGCTTAGTGACCTCAGTGGGTCTTAAATAAGGAAAGTTTTTGAAGGAAAATCACTTAGGGCCAAACCATACCTTAAAATGTGTATTGGGTTCATGTGATTCCAAAACTATAGGATATAAATCATAATTCCATGTAAATAAGGAGACATTAATTTTTATTTGATTTTTGTGAACCCATGAAGTCATGGCCAGCCCCACTTGATTGTGTACACCGACACCCACTTAAACTAAAATCGGCCCAACCACATACATGTGTGTGTGCACACATTTGAGCAACCCTATTTAGATAGTTTCTTGAAACCAAGATGAGCATCTTTGACTATTATATGGTATCCTCTCAAATTTGATATTGTACACACATGTCTGATGTCCAAGAAATAAGAGAATGGGAAAATATTCCTTGTGTGGTTATGTGATGAGCAAGCAAGAAAACCTAAAAGGAAAGTTGCCATGAGCACATATAGGACGTCCCATTTAAATTAAAATATGATTTAAATCTCTTTTATGTTCACACATATTTAGGAAACAAGATTGTGCTCATATCTTTTGAATTACAAAGCCATAGTGGTCCATTTGCCAACATCAACACACTTGCCCTCTTTATGCAAACCATCCCCTTGTGAGTTTGGAAATGTGCCCAAACATGCTGAGCTGCCCTAGCTGTCCTAGATACCCCCTTGTGCTTATGAACACCTATAAATACCCCCTCTTGCCTACATTCATCTCATCCCAAAGCAAAGAATTAATACTTCCCTCTTTGCTTATTTTTGCCTTCTTCTTGGCACCCCTTCTCACTCTCTTTTCTTTCTTGTGTGAGAAATTCTTATTTCAGTATTTTAGTGGGTTGTTGAAGTAGTTTTGTTGGTGATTAAAAGATCTTAAAGTTTTGAAAGTGGAAGATAAAGGGAACCTTTGTCGGATTCTACAAAGAAACTCAGATTAAGGTGGAGGGGATTTCTTGAACTTCTATTTTGCTCTTTTAAATTTCTAGCATGTTCATGCTTGTTTCAATGCTAGTCTTCAGCGTGTTTTATTTTAGTTTCAGCATTTTAATCATATTTTAATTTTAATTTAGCATGTTTTTATATTTTAATCACTCATGAGAGCATGTCATGCTTAGAATCCATGTTTAGGATTTCACTCAATGTTTCAAGCATGCTATGTAATGTTTAAATGCTTTTTTGGCTATTTAAAATTTTGATATTTATATTTTGAATTCCTTTTCTGATTATGTGATTCTTAAATATAAAAAATTGAAGATAAGAACCACGTACTATCATAGTAACTCGTATGGGTGCTATGGGTATTCTTAGCACATGCTTGGAGTGTGTGGTTGCAAGGCACAATTAAGGGATACTTGGTATGTGGCATCCAATAGAAACTGACAAAGAAATATATTTTCACCCTAAAGAGTGGTATCTAAAGTAAGAACATCAAGGGAGTAGAATCCTTTTCAGTCTTAACGTCAACTACAACCAAAAAGTTGCTTGGATCACTTAATGCATGAAAGTGTTTGAATTTGGATGTGCTATTGAGTTGAAATAGTAACTTAGTTGTTTAATGCCTTAAATAAAGAAAAAAAACCTAACTAATTTTCATGGTCTTCATGTAAATCAATTACCTGAAAAATAGAAGGAAGGGGTGAGCACATAGCCCAGTGGATCTTTCTAAACATCTAAATCATTA
>JAJIYU010013581.1:0-13752 GCA_030144865.1 Tinospora cordifolia
TCTTCTTCTTCTTCTTCAACCGGTTCTACGATTCCCTTCGTCTTCTTCGTCTTTGAGAGCGGATTGTCGAAGAGTTTTTGATTAGTCTGTTCGAGTTGAGACCTACCCACCAACTATTTTTCCTTCTATTCTCACCCATTCACACTTTCTAAAACAAATCTCACCCTCCACCTATCTCTTCTTAGTTCGCATCAGAACAATTCAATCACATGGCCAACAGCGGGAACAAGAGTCTCAATGCCAAACTGGTTCGCTTTTTGCGTGCCCCTTTTCAATTATTATTTTTATCATTATTTTTTTTTTCAGAAAATTCGGCCTTTAATTGATGTTTATGCGCAAGTTTTAAGATATTGCTATTGTTTTTCTTGTTGAGAATTTTAAGACGGACTAGAGGAAATTCGTTTTGATCATCATCCGGGTATGTGAAATCGTTTAGTAGAGATTGAGAATTAGGAGGAACACGAGGAGAATCAAAGAAGGGTGATTGGTTTAGGTAGATGAAGATTTGAAGCTCCTTTTCTTTTATAAAGATATCTTGGGTTTTTGTATAGTTTTTAAAGAATAAATATGATCTTTGCAACAGAATCCTTCTTACCCATCTAACTAAAATTTTCCATGTTGATATGGACCTTGATCCGTATATCGGTTCTTAAAATTTGGATAAGAACGTGAACATTATTTTACTATTTAATTCATTCAATAGCTCATGAGTTCTCTTCCTTAATTTTTCTATTTGCTTCATTATAGCCACAATTCACTTCTTTTTTTTTTTGAAAATTTCTAGACTTTTTTTCCCCTTTTTTAATTTCCTTTTTATTTATTTAGATGTTTGTTTCTGTGGGGGTCTATGTATATGAGTATTTTGGTTCTTCAGTGCTGAATAATTATAATTTATTTTCCTCTGTTTTGTCGAATTGGAACTGTTTCAAAATCTCCCCATATTTTATTACCACTATTTTCGTATTTATCCTGTGGTTTTTGTTGTGGTTGATGGTTTTTAATTTTCTTGTGTTGGTAACCTATCTTTATGTGGCAAGATTTCTATGTTAATGTCCTATAAGAGAAAAAAAAGTGAAGAAAATATTGGTAGCTTTTTCTTTCTTCTCATCCTCTTTGCTTTGCTTTTTATTTGATATTTTAATGACCCAAAAAAAAAGGGGATTGTATTTCTCAGCAAAAATTTCATTGCTTGCTGTCTCTATGAGGATTTTGAGCTTCATCACTTTTGCAATTTCATATTTTATTTTATGAATTGCAATATTGTCATTGTCATAGTACATTTGATGAAGTTTTACATTTTTGTGGTTTTACATCTTAATTATATGGAATCAAATCAGACAAGAGGGAATCCATCAATTTTCTGGATGGAAAAATATGGGTTTCTATAGATGGATGAGATATCATATAAACATAGAAATTGATTTTGTTTGCTACTTGGTTTGTTCTCAAATTATCACTGGTCCTTCGAACTGAAAGCAGATTTTGGGGGTTTTGGCCATAAGATAATAGGCCCAATACTATTTTATGGTCAATTGGATCTTGCCAATAAGTATAATCCAACTTCAACTGGGTTGATATTTGAGTTAGTTCCATCTCACTATTGTGTGGTGTTATTTGTTTCTCTCTTCCTTGAGATTTTTGTATTTGCTGTATAGTAGTAGTGTTTTTTTTTTTTATATATTTATTTTGTTTAACTTTATTTTTTATACCAACACTATATCTCGGAGTCAAAAGCTTATTCTTGTGATAACCTTTTGTTTCAGATTTTTGGTAGATGTTTTATGGGTTGTTCTACATTTTTGGATGAAGGGGTTGAATACATATGTATTTTGAGCTTTTGATGATTTCATTTTCTTTCTTCTTTCTTTATTTTGTTTCTCTTCTTCGATTGCCAATCTTAATTTAAGAACTTATGCAACCAAACCAGGTTTGGTCTTGGAGTATTGATTGAAATGTAATTATGTTGCTCAGGTACTTCTTGGAGATGTCGGAGCTGGGAAATCTAGTCTGGTTTTGCGTTTTGTTAAAGGCCAGTTTGTTGATTTTCAGGTTTGTTTTTCTTTGGGATATTTGACTCTCCATTAACTTTGTTTAAACATCTTATTTGGCGTCTATGGCTCACCTGTGAAATATGGGTGCAGGAATCAACTATAGGTGCAGCCTTTTTTGCACAAACCTTAGCCGTTGATGATGCAACTATTAAATTTGAAATTTGGGATACAGCAGGCCAGGAGAGATATCATAGCTTGGCTCCAATGTACTATAGAGGTGCTGCAGCCGCAGTGATTGTATATGACATAACTAAAGAAGTGAGTCAAAACCAAAACATTCCTGTTTTAGTTATGAGTTTTTGTTGCACATGTAGGATTGCTACTTTCTAATGAGGCAAGTGTGCTTTCTCATTTTATTTTCTGAGGTTTCTTATAACAACATCGCCTATTTTATCTAGTCTATGTTTTCTATAGCAATTACTATTCGTTTATTTGTTGGTACGGCTCCTTGCAAGTCAGCTTTGGTGTTGTTCAGATGAAAGCTTATTATAGTTATTAGATTAAGTGGCTTTACATTTAGCATTAGAAGTTAATCAATTGTGTTGGAATTAATATAGTATCATAACTCACGAACTTCCTTGTGATTGATGGTGAATTTTAGATGCTTATGATTTAACCATGCTCTTATGATGTCTACTTACCTCTTTACTTAAAAGATTCTCTATTGTGCAAACCTGCAATTGTCAAATTATTAAGTGATAACTTCTTCTTGAGCCCCTAATTGGACCGTCAAAAATCTTGGTTGAGGCCCAGGGGTCCTTAACTAATGCAACGACAACATTGGTGGAGGCTACATTGCCCAAAACCTTTTTTGTAGCATAAGGTAGCTGTGTTCTATACTCCATGAGTCAACATGGGCATGAGACATGATTAGGTTTTGGTAATTTACTATGTTGAGTTGAATTGACTTCAACTGGAAGATTTTCCTTTTGCCACTCTATGGGGCATTTTTTTTACCTGAGTGAAATGAATGAATCTTAGAAAATGAAGAGACTTTAAGGTGGCTGGTAATGTTTAGGGCTTCCAATGTTTGATCATGAACCAAATAGAGTAAAAAATGTTCATGCATTTGATCAAAATTGGAGGCGGGTTGAGTCAAATTAAGTTTGAAGTATCCTTTTGCCATTCTGTTGGACATTTGACTTGAGAGAAATTAATGAATCTTCAAAGATAAAGAAGAAAATACTTTAATATGTCTACAAATGTTTAGGCCTTCCGGAATTTGTAGTTTATGTAATGTACTGTTCTAGGTGATCCCTTTAACACCTCATCTGTTATAGTTGGTTTAGGACAATTCTAGTTTGTCTTTCCCTTGGCTTTGATTGGTAAACTGGACTTGCTTTTTGTATCAGTTTTATTTTTGAGTGTTATTATCCTTTGCTAAATAAAAACTAATAAATATATTTAAGTGAGAGATTTCTTCAAAAGCAAATTCAACTGGATCTCATCAACTTGATTCTAACCTGAACTAAACACCCCTAAATTTTGTACAAATTATTTCAAAACCATAAAACTTTTGTGCAGTCTGTCCTCGGATTCAAATCCAAGTTCTCTGAAAATATTATGTTATTGTTGGTATACTGCTTAGCGATCATTTCCTCTAAGCTTGGACTGTGGAAGACATAGACCTAGTGGCTAAAATCCATTTTGATTATTTTTAGAGGTACGATGCAATTGGGATAATCGTGGGAATGTTCATTACTGCTACTCAATGACTCTTAAACCTTACATGTTGAATTTTCATTCATTGAAATAGCTTGATGCCTGCTAGGCTGCTTAACAAAAGCTCATTGTTGATCTTCACATTTGAACCTCCACTACAGAATTCAATTTGAGTGATAAATGTGGTGTATTTTTGCCTTATGATCTCCCAAGGCAATGCATGCAGGTCCTTTTGGTAACTTAACTTGGCAGTCTTATGGTTTACTTGTTTAAGCGGGAATTGGAAGTCCTGGCAGTTAAATTTGGATTGAGCTTCTCCTCAATGTAGCACTGCTCTGGAAATGTGTGCGATGAGAATGCAATGTCTTGTGGGAGTCTTTTACTTTTTTTTTCAGATGTAATTAAACTTATAACACATCTATGACATCTAACTATAACTAAAATAATAATGTGGGTTACCGACATTATTGACACTTTCAACTAACTCCCCATATGTAACGTGCATTTTATATTTTTGGTGCCTTCTGACATTTTTATTTTTCAAATGACAGGCTTCCTTTGTTTGTGCCAAAAAATGGGTTAAGGAGCTTCAAGTGCAAGGTAAATTGTTGGCACCAGAGTCAAGGTTCTAACTTCTAAATGCCCTATTCATAGCCTTTCTTTTCTTTATTTCATTTTACTAGTTTGTTCATTGTATATATATTGGACAAGATTTATCAAACTTGAGGTATTTGCCTTCATTGGTTACAATCTTATTAAAATGTTTGAAATCAATTGGCGGGTCTTGCTTTTGTGCTTTTTAAGGTAGTCCAAACATGGTTATAGCACTTGCTGGAAATAAAGCGGATTTGCAGGAATCAAGGAAAGTAACAGCTGAGGTAAGTAGTCACTTGCTTCTGTTTGGACCTTGTTGTACGATCAATTTTTTCCTTTTTCCTTTTTGTTTCTTTGGAACAAAATCACAGTTATATAATTAGAACATGTTAGGTGAAGAATAATTTGTGTATGTCTATAAGAATAATGAGTTCATTAAGCTGTTGATAATAATATAATATGATGTCGTTGGGATCATCTGTTGCAGGAAGCACAAATATATGCACAAGAGAATGGCCTTTTCTTCATGGAAACATCAGCAAAGACTGCACTTAACGTCAACGACATTTTCTACGAAATAGGTAATTAAAGAGAGAATATATTCTTAAATGATCTTTTAGGATAAAAGCTCAGTTTTTTAATGACTCTGGTATCCTTCGTTTCCTTAAGATGCCTCCCCTTACCCATAAGGCCAAGATCTAGAAGACCCTAGGCATAAGACGAGCTCACCCACCTTGAGGAATTTGGTGAAGCTCAAGGTGAAAGTTAGGAGTTAGAACGTATGACCTCCTTGGCATATCTTTTTAGGATAAAAGCTTTAGTGTGCAGCTTAGCCTTTTAATTGCACTCAATTTTATCTTACAACTTTCTTAGCTCACTGAATTTTTCTGTACTTGTCTCTGATTAATTCTTTTCTTCTTAATTTTTTTTTTCTGTGTACCTTCTTATATGTAGCAAAGAGATTGCCTAGAGCACAAACAGCACAGAATCCATCAGGAATGGTGCTCATGGACAGACCAGTTGGGACAACAACAAGTTCTTCATGCTGCTCATGAACTCATGCATCCTAGTGCTCTCTTCCTTTCTTATGAAATCTGTAGCCAATCTTGTGTTAAAAAAAAAAAAAACTCATTCCTCTCTGATCTCTCTTTTGGGGGTCACCTGCCCCTCTGTTCATTAATTCATGAATACTTCTTCCACCCATTATTGAGTGAAATTTAAATATTCATTTGCTTCTTACCAAGAGGTTGCCCCTTTTTTTTTTATTGGTATACAGAATGCATCTCCTTTTTTAAAATTAAGGCTACTGCATATAGTTTGTTATATTAAAAAAAATTTAAACATGAATAATGTATTTCGTTCATTGAAAGCTAAAAATAGATTTTTAAAACATTTTATGAAACAAATATATTACTTTTATGAAATAATAAATGTTATTTTCAAAGTTTTTACACGTCGGGTTGTGTTTTAGTTTGGGGGTCACTAGTCAAAACACAAGTTTCTTAGAAGATATCTCTACAGGTATTGGGGGAATAATAAATTTTGTGATTTGTTGAGCAAGCATATTAGTTTTCGTATAATTGAGCTAGGATTTTTATTTTTATTTTTTTTTTTTGTGATGGAAGATTTATGATCATGATGATTTCTCCATTAGAATACCTAAGAATTAGTTGTGGAGAAATTAGAATCACCAGCTAATCCTTAGATGTTTACACCTTCTTAATTATTTATAGCTTGCCAACTGCTTCATTTTATAATATCATAATTGCATTATTCATAATCATTAAATAAATGGGTGATACATATTCTTTATTTAATAATTATAAATGTCAAATCAATATTATTATTCTATATAAAAATAATAAAAATATGGAATACGAATCCAAAAGCGTAAAGTGGGCTACCAGCCTATTAATTTATTCTGATAAAAATATAATATGAAAATAATAACAATAATAATAATAAATGAAACTGTAGTAGTTACCCATTAGGGTGATTTGGACCCTTTTTGTTTTTTTAATTAAGGGGCAGTTGAAGTGTTGCACATGATTTGGTTTCACTGCTCACTTGCTGCTAAAGTCGTTTTCAGAAGAGTTGGGATTTATTTAAGGGGGAGGAGCTTCCACTTCCATCCACATCAGTTTGCCGCAGCAACACCAAGCACAAAGAATATATTCATCATCTGACTTCCTCTGATCCATAGGAAGCCCATTCCCATTCTTCAGACATTCTCGGAATTTTTTATTAACGCCAATTAATTAATATAATTGGCCCTTTCTTTCCTACTAATATGTAGTATTAGTACTTATTCAACAATAAAGAATGCTAGTTCTTACCTAACAATAGCATACATAAACAATTTTTTTGAGAAATGCCCTTAATTTAACTAATACAAAATGGTGAACATAACAGCATTAACTTCATTAATGGAAACACAGAGGTAACAAATTAACAGAATCCCACCATTTTATTATGATTCAACTGCCAATAACTGCCATACTAAGTAGTTGATCAGCTTTAGAAATCATCACTAGAAGCGCTGCACATAAAATATCAATCAGAAGCACAGTCCATTGGTTGAAACCCTATTCTCTCCTGCTCTAAATCATAAACGACCTTAATATTCTGCTGTTGAAAGCTTCCAAACACACCAGCCGGCCCGTAATCTACATCCTCCATGCTTTGAAACAGGAAGCATTTCACCACACTTGAGTTACTTGGAGGAGCAACTGCATAAAAGTAGTTCTCCTTAGGCAGAGTTAGGGTCACATTGCCCGTAAAATGCAATGAGAGAGATGGAAGAACTTTATCGTCTGTTATATTCGTTCTATTGTTCAAACAAGGCAACCTGTAGCAAAGATCAAATGCGGTTCTTTCCTCAAACTCTAGAGATCTCGGGTGGCTCATCATTGACTCGAGCTTTGACAAGAGATCGGAGTAAAATGGCTTCGGAAGGTGAGTGTATGTTGTGCCCGAGTCAATTAGCATGCCTCCATTGCCTTGTGAATCAAAAACACTTAAATCTAAGGGAAGTTCCAGTATTTCATTATTAGTACTGTTGCCGACTGTTATACCCTTCAGACCGATGTAATAGAAATTAGGATACGAGGGACTTCTCAACATGGGTGTGAACTGCAAATAGTTGTTTGTTGGAGAAATTGCAAGATCTCCTATTATAAGTGGACTGGTAATATTAGGATTATTTGCATATTTGAATGGTAGGAAGCAATGAGAGAAACCCTTTTGAAGGAGCCCAAGTTGGGAAAGAAGGGATAGGTTTCCTCTCCCGAATCCTGCAATTCCTATAGGTTCTCTATAAGTAGAACTCACACATCCAAAACAAAAACCCGGAATCTGCCTAGTGACAATAGGAGTAGTCTCATGTACCCGAAGAATGTCTCTAGTTAAGGCACCAACAACTAGTCCACCTTCACCATAGTTGTAGGCAAATGAAGGGCATGGTCTAGGACAGTTATCATTAACAAGGGTAGTTATGGAGCAGCCAGCCACAGCACATGGATCGTAGGAGTTATCAGAGCTATGTATATCGGCACAGAAGGAGCTAGTACAAGTATCTCTGATAGAGGAAGAAGATTGAGTAGGAGAAAAATTGGGCATAAACCTATAGGTCCTATATTCATCACAATCCATGCAAGAAAAAGTGAGGTTACCACAAGGAACCCAAGTTAGGTCACTTCCTGTGTCCACATACACTTGGATGATTTGGGGGGGTGTTCCTATATTTAGGGACATCAGGTAGCCATCTCTAACTTCTCTAACAGGCTCCACTACATCCAAGGGTTTCAACTGGTTCAACCTTAAACCCCTTGACGACGCCTTCAAATAAGCCGAATTAGGCAAGATGGCTCTAGAATGAGTTAGCCCTAGAACTAAAGAAGTACTAGTACTACTTCTAGTCATCTTTTGTCTTGCTGCATGGGACCGGTCACTACTGAACAACATGATGAAAATCAAAAGGAAGAAAAAACACTTGGAGGAGGGCATGACAAAGGGATGACACATTCCAATACTAATCATATATCAATAGATATATGTATACAAGTGATCTAACATACGATACAAAAAATGACTTATACAAGGATGCATGAATGACTAAGAGGAATCAAGGGTGTATTTATAGAGAAGAAGATTATCGATCCGGGGGGGCCTCAATGATTAAAGTGGGAATGAAGTTACACATATAACTAGATCAAAAATAAATATAATTAATGTGAATTAATGCGTTCTGATACAGACCACCATGTGATGTCCATGGAAGGAATAATATGATCATCAAATGAGCTTAAAGTTGTGTATTTGCATGGGGTACTAATGTTACTACATAAGGAAGGGATGAACTAAGGGCTGCCCTTAAACATGGTAAGAGGGGTACCCTACCATGTATATATTGACGATGCAAAAATTAATAGGAGAAAAAGGTGAGAAATTAAAGGGCATTTCTCTATTTAATTATTAATTCTTACATAGATCAGTCTGCGCGTGCTTCTTTTTAAAAACAAAATTTCTAGATGTGTACGAGGATTGCTTGTTTTAGGGGAAAAAACTGCCCAATATGAAGCGGGTGCATACATGCAAACTACATTTATGTATTATATATTAGATTGCGTGGATTGAAGTAAGATTTTAAGGCTTATATATATGTAGTTAGGTACTTGCAAAAAATATTTATATCTGCACATAGGTGGAATATGGTGTGTCATATGGGCATGGAAGACCTTATTTAGATGCCTTTATAGCTTGTGTGGAATGAAAATTTAGGGGCAGTGCAGTGCGCCAGGTCTTCTAGCAGCCATTTTTGTAATGGAACTGAACTGTTCTTCATATTTTATTTTATTTTTTTTAAGCCCGTATGTATCATTTACATATAAATGGAAAAACTACAAAAATAAAGTGATATAATTAACTATTAATTACCTAAACTAGTATAATGCTTTGAATATAAATTAATATCAAGTAGAGAACCAAATTAAGTGGGCTATCCTTCCCCTTTGAATGGCAAACACTTGGTGAGATGGTGTAGAACATCCTACACACATACTCTTGTGTATGTAGCCTTTAACCAACTTTTTTGTAGTCATCAGCATACCCTTCAATTATAAGTTGTGAAACCCCATGTTAATATAGGCTTCCGCATCCTCCCGAGATTGTTCTAGGGGTTTTTTCCAAAAAAAAAAAAAAAAAAAAAAAAAAACTTACATATAAGTTGGACAGTGAATTTTGCAAGTGTATTTCTCCAAACAAATCGAATATTGACAGATACGTGATATTTTTTTTAAAAAAATACCAGTGCATTAATTCCATAAAAAACCCATCGATAAATTAGTGAAATTTTTGAAAATTAAAAGATGTATTAATTAGAATTTTATCAGTAATGCATCAATAAATTACAAGAATTTTTTTTTTTAAAAAAAAAAGTATACACTATTGAAATAATATACATGATAGATCCACCCCAATCTTGCATAAAATCATTGTTAGGATCATTTTAACACCCCCTCATCATTTTACTATTATTTTCTAAAATCTTTTAAAAAATTGAAAAATATTGTTGTTAAATCTACTTAATTTTTTAAAAGAGTTGAAATCATTTTTCAAAATATAAATACACCTTTTGTATACAATATGCTTAAAACTATTTTGAAAACAAGTATGTTTTCCAAAGCACTTAATAAAAAAAATATTTCTATACAAGATTAATTTTGAATGTTTTTTAACGTTAACCGCTTGTATGAGTTGATAGGACAATTTCTAGAACCGGTGGCAAGATAGAGTCGTTTTAGAATAATTGGCCTTCTTAAATGGAATAACTTATATCTCTTTCAAGCCTTAGCTTTACTAAGGATAAGGTCACTACTAGGTCACATCTAATATTCATCTTCAAACAAAACGTTTTAAATATACTAGTAATATTCTTTTGAAAATCAAACCTTCTTGCTCAAAATTACTTTAAAAGTGTAAATATATCAACTAAATACCAAGTATATACTCCTAAAATCTTTCATTTAATCCATAAATTCTAATTTATAAATAGGAAGCAGCGCATTACTTAAAATTGTAAATCAATTCAAGAAATCTAATAACTCCATAATAATTCATGATCTTGTTAAAATGAATAAAGCATGTTCTCACAAGCATCACTAGGCTCATGTCTGATCCTTATTTCAATAATCAAAATTCAACCAATATATCTAAATTGTCTAGTTATAAATAATAACTAAATAAGATCTCTAGCAGAAAATCGTTAGAGTCAATGCAACATCTAAGGGTTTTCTATACCGGTGAAAAAGAAAAATAAAAGGATGAGCTCTAAGAACTCAATGGATCCTCCTAGTCTCACAACAGTAATTACGTAAGAACAAGATAATAAATGTACAAATACTTGCAAACATTAGGCATAGCAATTAACATTTTAAGTGTCTACAATCAATGTGCTAGTGGGAATTGATATCTCTAAGTAACTCATTCTAAATCTTTTGCTTCTTGCATTCTTAAAATTCTCATTCCAATTTCATAATTCGATAATGGTACCATTCTCAAATTCAGGATTGCACAAAGCCAATCTCAACTGCTGTCAAAGCTACGTTCATAATTTTGAACCACCAATAATGCCTCCAACTAGCACATTGCCTTAAAAAGGGTTGTTAACTTGACTAATGTTATATGTAGTGTGTACGAAATCATCATTATCATAATTCTAAATGCAATCAAACAATTTACAAAGAATTCTATATGCAAAGTATATATCATATCATGTATAATATATTCAATAGTCAAATAAACAAACATGCAAGTCACATTAACATGTCTCTAATTCAACAGGAATTAAAGCAAACAATATTTGTTACTTATATAATATTGATACAAGTCAAGTTCTCATTTCCACCTAGATTGTCATATTTTTCTTACTCTTCATATTGTGTCTCATTCGTTGATCTTGATGTATGTTGACCTCTTCAAACTTGGAATGTCTAAATTGAAGTTTCATTGTTCTCGCATGAAGGTCTGACAAACAACTATTTTTAGAGGAAAACGACACACGTCACCTAAAGAGAGATAAGCTAGAATATCTAGGGAGAAAAAGAAAGAGGATGGCTAGCAGAAACAAAAAAGAGAGAAAACTTTACTTTCTTATGCTAGATATGAAGAAGAGTGAATAAAAGTATAAGCTCTTTATAGAGAAAACTTTACTTTCTTATGCTAGATATGAAGAAGAGTGAATAAAAGTATAAGCTCTTTATAGATTTTAGGGGTGGAGAGTTTCTAAAATTTAATTCGAAAAATCTTTTAAAAAATTTTTTTCTTAAATTTTTCTAATTTCTTGGATTCTCTTATTGATTTGGATAATGAAGATTTTTTCTTTTTTTTTTTCTCCCATTTTGGTATATAATATTTTTATTTCTTTATTTTTTTCATTTCCACTTTGGTCAAATATTATTGTTTTTTTTTTTCATCTATTTCTTGAGAGTATAGAATTTTGGCTTACATCTCCAAAATATTTTAAAGTTTCTTTTTAAAAAAAAAAAAATTTCACTTGTCCACCAATCTTTTTTTAAATATTATTTTAAAGATGTGAATTTCATCTTACTTTATTACTTTTCTTTTCATTTTTTTTGTAATTTTCATAGTTTAAATTAATTTATTCATTTACCAAATAAATGGGATAGTCTTTTAGTTTCCTTTAATTTACTAATTATCAACCTCCATGGAATGCGACTTAATTTATTCAATTAAATATCTCAAAATCTGAAGTAATAGACATTATTATGTATGATAAACATTTTTGTCTTTATTTATTTAATGTTATGTCTCAAAATTAATTTTTTATTTTTCTTTGTGATTATGTTATTCTTTTTATTAATTCAGATTATTTAATTATTTCAACTCTAATTATTTTATTTATGTTTGGTCACCAAAAGTTATTTTTATAATTTTATTAATATATTATTTTATTAATATTTTATTCTAAAATTTGCAAAATTGTCTAGGGTATTACAGTCATGAACCTCACCCTAACCCCCTGTCAAGCATCATAGAAATGTATTATAAAATTGTCTTTGCCGAAGGGGCCTTGCTGGTGGAGGAACAAATGGTGGCATATGCATTAGTAATTGCTTTACAAACTGTATCATCATCTTCTCCAAGTACTAGACTTGATCTTGTTACACTTGCAAATGTTATTGCAAATGTGATGGAAATATAGTGACTACAAAAACACTAAACAAAAAAAATATTCAAGAAGAAGATGAAGAACTTAAACCTTGCACTAGAACTTGTGCAATTTGCTTGATGATGGATGAAACATACAAGAGGTATTTATAGGAGTCCACCTATTAAATACATACGTGAATCTAAACATACATGAACTTGTAAGTTCATGGATCACACACCACTAGATACATACATGTATATTATTTATTCCTAATACATTCATGAACCTATTAAAACATGAACACATTAAATAGATGCATTCATCATAATAACTCCCAATGAATCATGTTTACTATAAATATAGGTTAGATATCTAACATCCCCCCTCAAACATGATTCATTCATTGTAAAAGAAATCTAACTTAGTCTTTGACATTCCTCCTTAAGTTAGATTTGGACCAACACCTAGTGCTTGCTTTAGCTTCGAAAAACTCTTAGTCTTCAATGCCTTGGTAAAAATATCAACCACCTGATCATGAGTCAAACAATACTTGATCACAACTTCACCACTGTTTACCAAATCTCTAATGAAATGGTACTTGATACGAATATGCTTGCTCTTGCCATGAATATACCTTAGAATTCTTTTACTAGCTTCCCAATGGTTTTTCTTTGGGGATTCCATGTATCTGCTGATCAGGTTTACTACAAAAGTGAGATCCGGTCTAGTTGCAGTGAGATACATGAGACTTCCAACGAGGCTGCAATAGAGCGTTGGATTAACAAAATAATCATCTTCACTATTCTTCGTTAACTTCACGCCAAACTCCATGGGAGTGCATAGGGGTTTTGCAGTGTCCATCATAAATCGCTTCAATAGGTCATTTGCATACTTTTTTTGAGATATAAAGATGCTTGCATGACTTTGCTTCACCTCCATGCCAAGAAAAAAATGGAGGAGACCTGTATCTGTCATCTCAAACTCATTCATCATGGATTTTTTAAAACCATCACACATTTTATCACTGGTGCTCGTAAAGAGTAAATCATCAACATGTAAGCAAACGATAAGAATAGCACCATCATTACCTTATTTGATATAAAGAGTATGGTCATATGGGCATCTTTTGAAGCCATTTGCAAGAAAGTAATGGTCAATTCGGCTATACCATGCTCGAGGAGCTTATTTCAACCCATAGAGTGCTTTCTTGAGTTTGCATACTTTATTTTCTTCCCCTTTCATCACATACCCCAGAGGTTGATCGATATAAACCTC
>JAJIYU010013582.1:0-13772 GCA_030144865.1 Tinospora cordifolia
CCTTTTCTATCGGCTCCTGAAATGTTAAAAATTAAGTGAGCTACAACATGCCCAGTGAATATTCTTTATCTAAGTCATTTAGATGCATTTAAATAAACATGCAATTTCTCAGATTAGATAAAACATTTAAATTCATCATGCACATTTAAGCCATACATACATGCATTTAACATAGTGTTCATGCTGATTTAAAACAATCATGCACCTCCTTATCCTTCCATTTAAAACAATTATGCATCTCCTTATCCATCGAGATCTAGAGTCAGTCTCGCTTCTTGTTTGGCCTCAACAAAAGTAGACTGCAACTTTGATTTTTCTCATTTCCGACTCATTCCGAAGATTATCATATAGGAAAATGCTGATACTTCTCATGGCTCACTCTCATAGGATTATCACATAAAGAAGTATTATTTTCCATGGCTCAGTCCATTGAAACGATATCATATTTTAGATCTGCTCTTGCAAATCCAAAACACGTTGCCATGTAAATAAAATTTCATGAAAATCAAATCAAATGCAACATATGTTCATATCAATAACATGCTTACGTTCAAACCATTTTTTTTATCTACAATGCCATATAAATAACAAAGATAAAGAAATACTCACAGAATACCAACACTAAATCTCGTTGGCACGTAATTCACTCTCTGGTAATTAACCAGCTTTTCCAACCTTTACTGTAAAATTCAATAATATATAATCCATCATTTCATATCATATCAGGTGCATCCATTCATGTTTACGAAAAATCAGAAGTTTAAGACACAGAGCAATATTCTCCGAAATACCCAAAAATAAATATTACTCACCAAAATTATTGTCAATCAATTTTTAGTATCTACTTCAACCTCTATACTCAATTCACCAAAATTATCCTATCAAAAATAATTTCAAAAGCACCAATCAAATTCAAATTTATTTCTATAATCAATTTCTAACGTATTTATTTCTCATTTTTAATAATACACACACATCAGACTTCACGTATTGATGCGCATTGACTCGAATAATCTCAATAATCATAAAACTAATTTTCTGCTCATATACAATATTTTTACGGCAAAACATAACTTAAATAGGCTTTTAAATCATATTTTTCGTAATTTTCTGTATTTTTTTCTTAAAAACCCCATTGCTCAATCATTTACCAAAATTTCATTTGATATCCAAAATTCACAGATTTAGTGTCAATGGGTCCGTATTTTCATTTTCTACACTCCCATGGGTTTCAATCAAGGTTTTATTAGGGTTTAACACCATCCAAACCCCATCCACATGAATTTCCTTACAAAAAGGGTCCCCAAAAATTTGGATTTTCTATTTCACTACATCAGCATACAAAATTATATTCAATTTCTTTCAAATTCAGAATAGAACAACTTTGATTCTGACTGTTACCTCAAACGTCGAGCGGATCGAGTTTTATGCTTGTCCAAAGGATTTTCACCCTCCAAAACTTCAGATTCTCTCAAAAACTCGTAGATCCGTTAAAAACTGCAAATGAACAGTCAAAACTTCTAGAATTTAGTCTAGAATCACTAATTCATCGATTTAAAAGAAAGATCTGAGCTCAATTCACTCCAAATTATTCCGTGCGTCAAAACCCCAAATCGCCGATCAGTTTTGCGATTTCGATGTTATTACCCCATAGGAATTGATTTGAATGAGTTTAAGGCTTCAGAATCTTACCTTAGTCACTTAAAATTGCTCTAGATTTTATCTGGATCGTTTTGACTATCTTCGGGCAAAAATCGGATGCTCTGATCTACGATTTTTCTTTCTGTTTTTCGTTCTCTGTTCTGCGATTAAAAATGGGATGAATAGTAATCGGATGAACAGTAACCGTATATGAACAGTACCCATGGTTACTATTTATAGAAAAAAAATTTGCCCAATTCTCCCTTTTTTCCGAAATTAGTTCAAAAAGGCCCCCGTAAGTAACCTTTTTGTTTTTTGATTTCTTTCCAACTCAAAGCAATGTGATTTATTTTATTTCTTTAATAAATATTGTAATAAACATTTAAATCATGATTCCGGACATTTTTATATTTATTTGATATTTTTAAAAATTCATTTATTTCTTCTTCACAAACCTCATATACATGTATATATTACTTAAACATTATTTATACATACATGTACGTGTACAATACATAATGATACATTCATACGTCATGTCAACGTGTCATAAAAATTCGGGTCATTACACTCTGAATTTGTGTTTTGGAAATTCGATTGAAGCAACAAGGAAGAAGAGAAAACCTGAAAAATCTATTTTGAAGCCTGAATTTGGGACGTTGCATGATCGAAGAGGAAGAACCAGATTTCTGGTTTTAAGGGACCGTGAAACAGGGAAGATTTTCCAGCAGTAGTTGAAGGAACGCCATCAAATTGTGCTTCAAATTGATGGTTCGGCCGATTGATGAAAACAGGTAAGGTAAGAACGAAATTTTGGTTTTGACAAAGTAATATTGTTATAAGTTTGAGTGAAGTCATTGCAATACTTTTCTGATTTAATAACAATGAAACATTAGCTCAAAACGAAGAAAAAAAAAATCAAATTCTGGATTTAAGTCTTTGATTGAGTTGTATGTTACGACGAGCTAGTTTAGGAATTTTGGACATTTGAACTACTTAATGTGAATTACATTGATGGAAAAGAATTGGAATTCGAATGTAGTTTTTGATCTTTAAATTTTTGGTTTCATGTTGGGCAGAAGTAGAACAATCGTCGCTCAGAAAAATTCAAATTTAAAGTGGTGAAAGTGAATTCCAAGCGAAATATTGGATTGAAAGGTGCGACGTGTATTTTATTTATTTAATTATTTAATTAGTTAACTTTTGTAATTTTGAGTCAAAATATATTAGAACCAACACTATGAAATGAAGTTAACTCAAACTTCAATAGTGGAAAATTTGAAAAGAAAGAGTTAATATTTTAAAAAAGTAGATTCAAAAATTCAGTCAATAATATTTTAGAAAATATTAATGGAATCATGAACTAATAAAGTATGATTTAGTGTGAGAGAAATGATAGTAATAGCAATAATGAATATTAGTAAATTTTAATTTCTTATGGGAAAGAAATTGGAAATTTCAAATGCGGAAAAGACCAAGGTTTTGACCAATAGAAGTCTTATTTTGTTAATAATTGAATTATTTAAAAATATGAATAATTTATTTAAATCATAGAAACTAAGAAATTTAACAATTATTTAATAAATTTTAATATATGAAACTGCTTACAAAATAATAATAATATAATAATAATAATAATAATAATAAATAAATAAATAAATAAATATAAAAATAATTCTGATTAGTTAAAATTACTAAATTAAAAGTCATGAAATTATTATGAAACTATAGTTAGGAAAATTTTTGTAATTAAATTAAAATGAAGAAATTAGAAGCTTATAAATGTTATAATACATTTTCAAATTTCAGATCAACATTCTTGAGAATGAGCACTGACGACGAAGGGGAAAAGAAGGAAATTCAAAAATTCAGGTGGGCATGATTTCCTTACTCACATGTATTATGCGGATTTAAAATTCAAGACATTTGTTTGAATAAATTCTAAGTTGTTAGTATTTTTAGGAAAATTGATTTAAATTGTTTGTATGCTTAAATGACGTGTGATGATTAATTATTGATCATGGCATAAATGTATAAGAAATTATGCATTTAGATTTCATCATTTGATCATTCATTTTACCATATTAATGTCTTGCATTATTCGATTTATTTTCTATGATATGAGCGATGATTTGGGTGTGATTGAATTGGATTAAAAAACTAAAATAAGACGAAGGTTTATTAAGAATCTATGTACCGGTGCGATTGTCGAGCCGCAAGGCGGATCATATGTATTCCCACCCAGAGCTGCCTATGACAGCTCGAAATCTTTGGGAGACAGTACGATGTCATGTTAAGTACTCTCTCTTAGGCTGTGATACTGAAATATGACTGATTTTAGATGGTACCAGTACCTGAAGCCTCTATGATTACGATTAGATTGGATCACAAGGAATACCGAGAGGCATCTCAACCCTCTTTCGATCTTAGACTTCGACCAAAACTAACTGAATGTTTGAAACGCCTAATGCTTAAAAGCGCTTGTAATATTTTGGATTGGGTCTGTATAATGCCTGTGATGTGTAGGATCGATCCACTAGGCTTTCGAGTTCACTCCCACTTTATTTTTTAGGTACATCTGAATGCAGAGTATGTTAACTTACATCAGAAGAGTCACAGTTTAAGTGGATGCCTCATTGGGGAGGTCATCTGGGATAGGTGACTTGGAGATCATGTTTTATGTATTTTTACTCAATTGTTTTAATGCAATTACGTTGATTTGAACTTTGGTTTATTTTATCTTTAAATGACTTCTCTTGTTTAACAATTTTGGTTTTAATAATAGTCTTTAAAGTTATTCCGCTGCATTGTTTATGAATTATCTTGAGAAATCTGGTGAATGTATTGAGAAATTATTTGGATTCTTTTGCTTTGTATAAGAAATTTATCCAGACATTGTCTTGAGGACTAATGGTTTTGAACTAAATTTTGAAGAAAAAGATTTTGATAGAACAAAATTTTCAAGTAACATCTCGATTTTCAACGGGCGACGATCCACACGTAAATGGAGGTCCGGTTGAAAATTGGGGTGTTACAATTGTGGTATCAGAGCTCAGTATTATCATACACTGGGCAAGATTTGAGTTCACCGGATATGATTTTCAATGGAATGGAGATTTCACTGAATCTGATTTTCACTGAAAATGAATTTCATCATATTTGATTTGATCGAAAAATGAGTTTTCTTGAATATGATTTTGAAAAAGGGTAGCATGGGTAAAAGTCTAGAGGAAAGTAAGTGATGCCAACATAATTGAGTACTATTATTGATGTGACCCAAGTGGAGGTAATGATTTCTGATAGTTGACCTGCTTTCAAGGTAAAGGCCCCTGAAGGGCTGATCTGGTTAGATCTTCTTCTTCGGAAGTATATACTTAAGGGATAGCCTTTATATTGATTAGAGGTCCCTAGAAGGTTTCATTATCATTCAAAAAGGACCTATGGTGACAGTACTCAAAATGGATGGTACCATAAGAAACATTTGTATAAAACTGGATAGAAATTAATATTAGGTGGCTAGAAGTCTAGGAAATGATTAGGGTGATGCCAACGCGCTTGAGTTACAGTCGCAGGTGTGATTCGAGGCGATGGTGTCATATAGAAGTTTTATGGAGTCAAACTTGGCAATCCTACTGAAGGATATACTAGCCAAGTGAAGTAATGAAACCCTAGGTCTAGGTAGAAACCGAGTGTTGTATCGGGAGTACAGTGGATCATAAATAAAATAAAAGCTTTTAGGACATAGGTTAGAAACTGTTAATGTGTTTGAACGCACACTTGTTTGGATCTGATGAACCGAGTATTTAAGCAATACCTTGACCACTTTGTGGTGGTATTTGTGGATGACATCCTAATTTACTCTAAGTCAGAAATTGAATGCTTAGAACACTTGAAGATCATGTTAAACACCCTTAGAAGAAACTATTTATATGTCAAGTTCAGCAAGTGTCAATTCTAAATGAAAATGGTCAAGTTCCTTGGCCATGTAGTCTCAGCAGAAGGCATATTTGTAGATCTTAAGAAGGAGAAAGTTGTCATGGACTAGAAACATCCCACAACAATTATAGAGATCAGAAGTTTCTTAGGCCTGGCTTGTAACACCCCGCCTCCCAAGTCCTATCTTCTACATCATCTGACGGTTCAATTCTCTTTGATCAAAAATCTTGGGATACCCGGGAGATGGGCTCGTGCTACATTTTCTTCTTCTTGGACCCAGATCCATTAGGGTTCCTGTGTCCATTAGTCTATGTACAGAACGATATCATGGTAAATAAGATTCTTCATTTATTCATTCGAAAATTTGAAGTACAATAATCCATTACAGCGAAAAATAAATTCAAAGCTGAAATACATGATTTAGCTTGGGCTGATGCGCCCTACATTGAAATAAATAAAAGCTTTCAATAGATAAATCTCCTCGTAAGCTGATTAATTCCCTGAGATGTAAAAAATAGGGGGGTGAGCTAAAAAGCCCAGTGAATCATTCCATCTATTTAATCCATTATTTCAACCAAATAATGCAAGCATATCAAACACTTTCAGAGATTAATTCAATTCAACCAATATATTAATTCAGTTGTAATTCAGACCGAACGGGAATAACCTCTATGCTCCAGATCTAGGGAGAGAGATCAATTTTGAAACTCAAACCCATCTCTAGTGGGATCATTCTTGAAACTTGTTCCATTCTGGTGTCAGTATTGACAGCCAGTTCCAATTCTACATGGAACACAGAGAGTCCCCCGTACCGGTACGTGGTTGAAATCTTATTTCTGATTTTTTTGTGTGCGAGAGCATAGTAAATAAATATTTCAACAGTAATTAAACATACCCACAGTATAACATCATAAATTAACAGAAGCACAGATTTTCGATTTCTGATGTAGAAAATCGTACGAGACGCAACTACAGAGCATACTCTCTCAAACAGGAAAAATGACTTTCAATTTCTGATGTAGAAGATCGTACAAGACGCAACTACAGAGCATACTCTCTTGGTCATGCAACATGATAATTGAATGACATAAATGCAAAGAACAAGAATAAATACAAAAAAATCAAACTAACCAACACAAGCAAGCATTATCTAAATCAAAATAATAAATTAAAAGAAAGAAAAGAAACTCACCTCGAGATCGCTTCCTAAATTCTTTGTAGCACTTCGTTGCTACTACTTCGCGAACTATTTAGAATAGCTCAAGCAAAGAAAAACTAGAACTAAGGTTGCCAAGAATGAGGCAAAGAGAGAGAGCAAGAGAAATTTTCAACTCTTGTCTTTGGGATGAATGAAATGGGTGGAGTAGGGGGGTTTATATAGGACCCTCTTCCAAATAATATTTCTATCTTTCTAATATGGGATTATCATTTCCTTAACATCTCACCAAATGAGATATTTCATTCATGAATGCATTTCCTTTACACATATACTTCTCTATGTATATTACTATCATACTAAACGAAATATTATTTTCATGAGTGCATCTAATTAATACTTTATACACATACTTTTCTATATTAATATCATACTAAAAATATATTTTCTTATTCAAATAGAGAAGCGTATATTTACCTAACAATTCTATATGTCTAATATTAATCATTGCATGTCCCTTTATACTTCTATGCTAACTAATTAATTGCATATCAATGACAAATATATATGTATATATATATATATAATTATATACGTATATGTGCTAATAAAATGTGTTTTAAACTCAAATTTCGGTTATTACATCACTAAAATTTCAGGTATTACATGGCTGGATATTACCAAAGATTCATCCAAAACTTTCTAAAGTTAGTTGGACCTATGACCAAGCTTACTAGAAAAGGAGTCAAGTTTATGTGAGATCAGAAGTGTGAGTATCATTCTAAGAACTAAAAAAGATATTAACTACAACCCCCATCTTAGACACTCCTACATATGGTGTTGGATATATTCTGTATACGAACGCTTCACAGAATGGATTAGGTGCAACGTTGATGCAAGAAGGAAAAGTTATTGCCTATGCCTCACAAAAACTAAAGATTAGTGAACAAAATTACCCAATACACGACTAAGAGTTAGCAGCTATTATATTTGCTCTTAAGATCTAGAGACACTACCTTTATGGTGAAGGTTTGATCTATTCTTAGATCACAAGAGTCTAAAATAAATCTATACCCTAAAGGAGTTGAATCTCAGGCAATACAAATGGATGGAGTTCCTTAAAGAATATGACTTCCAACTACATTACCATCCAGCGACGACCAATGTAGTAGTAGACTCCCTAAGTAGGAAATTCAACAAGCAAGATGAGAAGAAAGGTTAGATGTAATAATCAAAGGTTGAAAAACAAAGACAAACAAACCCAAAAAAAAAACTTCCACATAAGGACCGTGGTCCCTGAAAGCAAAAGGGATCAAATAAAGAAACAAGTGGAAGTGACTACTTGAAACTCTTTAGTATTATTATGGTTTGAATATGAAACATAACTGCGTGTTTACTGTTATCTATGGTTTAGAAGCATGCAAAAGTGTATGTGTCTCATATGAATGCTTGGTTGCCTTTTTGTGGATTCATAGTATGCAATACCTTATGTGAATGTTTATTATAGTTTAAACTCCATGCTATGCATGCAATGAAATGATTATTATGTCTGATTTGACTATAAACATGATGGATTTTTTTTATTTATATCCTTTGCCATTATATTGGATATTGAAATTGTGAAAATGCTTGTGGTCACAAAGTTAAGATGATTAAGGAATTGAACCACGTACCAGCATGGTGATGATGATACTGTAGTCAAGTCCGGCATCATCATGGATATTCTTAGCCCTAGGTGGGTCTCTGTTAAAATGGGACTGTAAGTCTAACTGAGACTTCATTCCCTGGTTTAATAATCAAGTGAGACATCAACCCCGAGATAGGGGTCCGAGTGTGTAATGGGCCTTAGGGCATTACATTGAATACTCTGAACCTAAGTTGGAATCTCGATAAAGAATTACTTTCGGTCTTAACATCAACTTAAATGATTGAATTGTTGAAACATTTAATGCATTACAAGTGTTTGCATGGTTGTATTTTGACTATTATATTGCTCGAGATGTTTTGTGTAAGATCCACTAGGCTCTTGAGCTCACCCCCATTAATCTATTTTCAAGTAACCTTTGAAACATGGGTGCAGATAAGCGACAGAGATAAATTTTGTAGTATTGATTTCATCATTATTGAGGATGAGTAGGAGTTAGTAGAACATTTAATACCTTCAGTCCTAGGGCATGGGATCTGCATTTAATTCATATTTTTGTTTATTAAACTAGGTCATGAGGCCAAGTTTTTGTTTTATTTAATTTATTTGAACTCAGGCACAAGGTTTGAGTATTTTATTTATCTCAGAGTTTAATCATGTTATTGATTTTAGACACGCCATCCTTATTTTAAATTATGCATGATAGTAATGTTTATGTTTCCTCACTCTAATATGTTATTGGGATGGTGTGAGAAAGGAAAGAAAATGAAAGTGAAGTTCTAGTTCTCAGATATTGAAAGTGAGAGTGACCACATGATTCCATCTCAACTGGATAAGAAACAAGGACGATCAGCGGCGTGTGCAACAGGTTTCGGCAGCTGGGATGTTACATCAGATGTACTAATTGATTGAAAATTTCAATCTGAATGTAACTTTAGATGAGAAGCGGGCTTACTTCTACACCATGACTTGTCAACCGGATCTTCTACATCAGATCAAGGACGAACAAAGGCAAGGTAAGTGGCTCACAATCCTGATAGAAGGAGTTGAATAGGATAAGCATGTTGACATTAGGGTAGATGTTAAAAATTCCCTAAGGCTTGGAGATAAAATTTGTGTGCCTCAAAATGGACAGAGTAAGCAAACCATATGAACTGAAGACCATCAAACCAAGTACACGATGCATCAAAGCAGTGACAAGATGTATCAAAACCTCCATAAGACCTACTAGTGGTAAAGAATGAAGAGAGATATGGCTAAGTATGTCTCTAAGTGTCTCACCTATCAGCAAGCAAAGGTAGAGCATAGAAAACTCACTAGAATGTTTTAAGCACTCCCAATTCATGAATGGAAATGGGATAACATTGTCATGGACTTTGTCAGCAAATTACCTAGGAATCAGAGATGAGAAGATATTATATGGGTAATTGTGGATCGTTTCACCAAAGCGGTTCATTTCTTTCCCAATAAGGAGGTGTCTCTAGACTATGTCATAAACCGATGAAAGTCTTATCCAAGAGAAGGAAAATATAAAGGATAATCCTTTCAATCTTAATGTCCTTAATATAATGAATTGTTCAAATCGTTTAATATTTTGAATGTCTTTTAAGTTTTATTATGCACAAGAATTGTTTAAGCTAATCAACCAGGTTCCTTTGAGCTTACTCCATTTCCTTTTAATTTTTTCGATAAATATTGAATTAAATAACCAATTGATCCCTAATAAAGTCTTTTTGGCCAAGTCTTAGTAGATTATAGGACCCAATATCTTTCATTTCAATTTAATTTTATAGGGAACCCCTTCTTGGCACGAACAACACAGTAGCTTGACAAGCAACATCACCTTACTCGCTCGACTGCTGCTATGTCTCATCCAAATCAACATACCACAACATTGCAATTAAGCGTGATTATATATATCAAAGAGATATTGTAACACCTCGCCTCCCACACCCAGGCCCACGTGGCTCTGAGGGCGTAATTATGCACTACCCTCGTTTTCTCTTTCTGAGTATTGGGTCAGCCGGGAGGCGAGCCTGTGTCACATTAACCTTTTCCTTTCTGTGTCTTAAAGCCATGAGACTTCCTAAGTGCTCAACTCAATTTAATTCAAATAATTCAACAAGGTCAGTAATGAGAAAAAAAGAATCATTCAATATTATTAATAAAGAAAATAGTACAAAACTCTGAATATTCATTACAGCAAAAATTCAAATATTAAAAAAAATGGATTGGGCCAACGTGCTCTACAATTAATTAAAATTTTAAGGGAAATAATCTAAGAGCTTCCAAGTAGCCTTGATAATTAATTTTCTGAAATATTAAAGAAGAAGGGATGAGCTAAAAAGACCAGTGGATCATTTTGAATATTTAAGTTATTATTTCAATCAAATAAATCATACATATCAATCACTCTCAAAAACTAGATGATTCAATCAATAGTTTATTTTAGTTGCCATTATCAACTGAAGGAAATTGCACCCCAGTATTCCAACCCTAGGGAGAGAGGTCCATTACTAACACTCAACCCATCCTAGTAGAGGAAAGGTCAAATTCGAACCCTTTATTCACCTCATAACTACAGTTTGGAATACTCATGATGAAAATTTGCCATCATGCCGGTACGTAGTTGTAATCTTCATTAATCTTATGTTAAATGCAAAACATAACGTTCAAGTAAGAAAACTAAATATAAATATGATTTAAGCATAGTAACACTATAACATGGCACATAATATTACAATTCACGCATCATTATTTATGCACACCTAATCATGCATATTCTACATGGCGTGAATAATCATAAAAAAAAATTAAGCATAACACCATGCAAGCATTATTTAAGTCAAAATAATAAAATAAAAGGTCGAAAATCATTTTTACCTCAAGAGTAACTCCTTCTGAACTTTTCTAAGCTGTTCTCAAATCTTTTCCCTTGCTTGCACTAGATTTGTGCAAAACTCTGTTGCTACTAATCCACTGGCTGTTTAGAACAACTCAAGAAAGAAAAAGGTGATGTCAAGAGAGAAGCTGAGAGAGCAAGAATGGTCTTATCAATTCTTACTGGGATGAAGAAGAATGAGAGGGGGGAGAGGGTTTATATATAGTCTACAAGGGCGAGATTCGTAATTTTTGGGTGTTTTCAGATAGAAAAATTTTTACATTTGTTGGATTTCGACGGCTTCCCAAAGCAATACATTTTTGGGTTTTTCTAAGGTTTTTTTTGCAATTTTTTTGGTCTCTTTTTTTTTGCAGTGCACAAATTTGCTCGATTTGGCGAATTCGCAATCACACAAATTTTTTTATTTTTTATTTACACATTATCACATATCTTTTACACAAATACATATTTCTATTTCTTTCTATTATTCATATCTAGATATTTTAAAGTTGCACCAAAATTTATTAATAATTTAATTTTTTTCTACTTCATTTTGTTCTAAAATATGTAATAAATTTCTCAAAGTCAAATTGCTTCGTTCATCGAGTTTCATACAAAATTATCAAGTATTACATTTTACCCCCCTTAAAAGGAATTTCGTCCTCAAAATCGTACTAGGCTACTTGAGAGTCGTTTGGTCACGTGATTCTAGTGAAGAGTTTTAGTTACTTAGTATGTGTTTCACTTTCCAACTCTCAAGTAACCTCTTCTACTCCATGATGTTTTTAGAGAACTTTGACTAAGGTGATGTCTTTTGTTCTCAGGTTCTGCATCTTACGACGGAGAATCTTAACCACGGCTTCTTCGTATGTTGCATCGTCTTGGATGTCCACCTCTTCTCGATGAATTATGTGGGAGGGAACCGGTTTGTACTTCCTCAACATCGACACATGGAACACGTTGTGCACTGAGGACATTCGGTTTGGTAGGTCTAATTTGTACGTGAATTCACCGACCCTCCTGAGTATTTCGAAGGGTCCAATGAATCTAGGTGCTAGTTTTCCATTAATTCCAAATCGTTTGATTCCCTTGTGAAGACTGATTCTAAGAAATACCTTATCGCCTGATTGGAATTCTGGTGGCCTTCTTCTTTTATCAGCATGACTCTTTTGTCTATATTGTGCAGTGGCCAGTCTTTTCTGAAGCTACTTCACTAGATTGTTCATCTCCTCCATTAGATCTGGCCCAGTAAATATGTAGTCCTCAAGTTCAGCCCAACAGGTTGGTAATCTAATGGGCCTCCCATAGAAAGCTTCATACAGAGCCATCTTTATACTTGCTTGATAACTGTTGTTATATGCAAACTTCGCTAGGTATAGATACTTACTCCAGTTTCCTTTGAAGTCAAGGACGCAAGACTTCATCATGTCTTCTAGCGTCTGAGTGACCCTTTCAGACTGTCCATCCGTCTGAGGGTGAAAAGTCGTACTCATGGTGAGTTTGGTGTCCAATTCCTTAGTAGACTCTTCTAGAATTGTGAGATGAAGCGAGAGTTTTGATCTAACACTATCGTCTTAGGTACCCCATGAAGGTGTACTTTCTCTCTCACATAGAGCTCACCCAGTTTATTAACTTGGTCTGTGGATCTAATGGGCAAGAAGTGTGCCACCTTAGTGAGACTGATCCACAATCACCTAAATAGTATCCTCCCCTTTCTGACTCTTGGGTAGCCCACTGACAAAATCTATGGCAGTGTTATCCCACTTCCATTATGGGATTGGAAGTGGTTTTAACATTCCAGAGGGTTTTCGATGTTTCACCTTTACTTGTTGACAGGTGAGGCACTTAAAGATATACTTAGCTACGTCTCTCTTCATTCCCTTCCATTCTTCCATAGGTTTTAATACATCTTATCTCCTCCTAGATGCATCATATACTTGGTCTGATGAGCTTCATCCAGAATAGTTTGTCCACTTTGTCCATTTTGCGGTACATAAATTCTATCTCTGAGCCTTAGTGTACCTTCGACATCCATTCTGAAGTCAGTTTGCTTACTTTGTTGAATTCCTTCTATCAACCTTGTGAGCCACTTGTTTTGCCTTTATTCTTCCCTAATCTGATTTAGAAGATTCGGTTGACTAGTCATATTGTATAGATAGGCTCGTTTGTCATTTAAGGTCACTCCTAGCCAGAAGTCTTTAATCAGTTGGTACAACTGACCCTTTTCCTCCTCCTGCTTGCTGAATTTTCTACTCAGGGCATCAACTGTGACACCTCCCCCGGACCCCCCGGACCGGGACTCGAGTCCACTCATGCGCGCGTCACGTGGGGCCAGCGCTTCTACTAGCGCTCCCGTCAGCTCTCTGCTGTGCGCGCGGGACTCTTGATCTCTCTGAGGGGCCGATCCGCCGGCAGTCCGGGGTTGCCACCCTCTTTCTACACACTAAACCCAATGTCTCAATTTTCAGCAAATGAGAAAAACTATTTAAATCCTGATAAACATGCTACTATGT
>JAJIYU010013583.1:0-13755 GCA_030144865.1 Tinospora cordifolia
TTTGTACAAAGGCATGAGATATTGAAAAGAAAAGAACAAGTGTGTGTCGCTTGTAATGTAGCACCGGCCCGACCCGCCGTTTTGTTAAGTCCACTGTCAAGAGAACGGTGGAAATGTACATTGCTTGAGAGATACGGGGGTTGGGGAATTACAAGTAGTTGGAGTAGTAGTAACGACATGCTACACAAATTTCTGTGCTAGCAGTTGGAGAGATCTGGAGGAGATTCAATAGAGGCTTCAAGAGGAGAAAAGCTAGTTGAGGTAGAAGTGATTTTTAAACTTTTGACTTATTAGATTGATTCATATATGATGTGCATGGGTGTTTATTTTTAGTTAAGAAATATGCCATGATAATGCATGCCATGATTATACATGCCATGATTAGAGATCCATGCTTAGGATTTTATGATTAATGATGCATGATTCGTGTTGATATATGTCATGTAACCATGCTCATATGTTTAATGTTATTTAAGTTTAGTTTATTCACATGGATATTAATTTTAATATACTAAATCAAAGATTAAATAAAGATTTTAAACATGTACATGCATGATAGCAGATTTTCATCTTGAATGTTCTAATCAGGAATTTTGGACGTGAACTAAGGGTTCGAAGTTGACCCCACACCAAAAGTGATGGGTTTGAGTTTCAGTAGTTGATCTCTCCCTAAGGGTTGGAACATTGGGTTGTATTTCCATTTCGTCCTTAATGTCAACTGTAACAAACTACATTTTGAATCACATAATCTCTTTTAAGTGTTTATTATGAATGTTATATTTGTTTTGAAATAATGAGTCAAATTTTTGGAATGATCCATTGGACGTGTAAGCTCACCCTTCCTTTTAATCTTTTAGAAAATTGAGATTCAAAGGCTACTGAAATTTTTCTTAGATTATTTTTCATAGAATTTCTATTAAATTGTAGGGTATGTTAGCTCAAGTTATTTTTATTTAAATTTTGAAGTTATTTGAGATTTATTCTGCTATAATAAACAAAAGGCATTGTACCCTTGAAATTTTGAATTTGTTAATGATATCAATTTTTTTTATATCATGGTGTTGATATTATTGTAACAACCCGGCCCATTGTGACGATACTGGCCCCACCCTAGCCACCACTAACTAAGTGTAAGGTTTTGTTCTTGGTAAGACTTGAACCTGAGTCTCCAAAAAGCGCTCAGCACAATAAGACACCCTCGAATGCACATTTAGCCCAAGAACCCCTCTGGAAACAAATCGATGTTGGATATTACAATCCACCCCCCTTTAGGAGCAATTTTGTCCTCAAGATTCACACCTCCGGTATACACAGAGCAGCCCTGATACCATTTGTAATAACCCGGGCCCACTACGTACTGATATTGTCCCCACCTTAGCCACCACTGATTGGGTGCAGGGTTTTGTTATTGGCAAGACTAGAACCTGAGTCTCTTAAAAGCGCCCGGTACTAGTAAGGCTTGCAATTGCTCATTTAGCCCAGGAATTGCTCTAGTGTCGAACCGATGTGGGATATTATAATCTACCCCCCTTGGAGCAGTCCTATCCTTTGGACTCACACCTTCATCACACCTAGAGCGGCTCTGATACCATTTGTAATAACCTGGGCCCACTACATATTGATATTGTCCCCACCTTAGCCACCACTGACTGGGTATAGGGTTTTGTTCTTGAAAAGACTCGAATTTGAGTCTCCCAAAAGCGCTCGGCACTAGTAAGGCTTGGAATTGCTCATTTACCTAGGCATTGCTCTAGTGTCGGACTGATGTGGAATAATACAATTATTGTCCATGAAAAAGGAAACATGTTAATGCTTAATTATTTTATTTAGATATTTCTAAATAATATATTTTTGAATTATGGCATGAGTTTCTAAATATTCAGAATGTCCCAAGGATTTGGGAATAGATAAGGAAAGTGAATAATGTAACACAAAACCTCGCTTTCTGGGCACGCCAAAAATGGAAAGAAAACACAGTTGGATGACATAAGTCTGGGGCACGAGAAGCGAGGTGTCACAACATGTGCCCGAATTAGAGTTGAACTCCTTTGACAACTTTCACATTTTAGTGTTATGTCAAAGGCATATCTAATCAATGATGACTAATAATAGCTCTATCCCATATATGCAAATTTGCTTCCTCTCGAATGAATTTTGCACTCCCCAACATAAATCTCCTTCAGTACTTCGATTGCTTGTCTTTTGGGGAAGAACCTCAGATAAGGAAAATTATATCCCTTCTCATATAAGACATCTTTAATGAGGGCATACCTAGTTATTTGTTGTTGTATCTTCCTTGCTTGGATTTTAATACTGGGGAGTTTCCCTATATTTAAATAATTTTATATTGGGTACATCCAAGTAATGATGTATTCTACCAACTTGAGGTGCACACTCAACTACTTTCGTATGCTTTGTTGTGGTAAATACTTAATAGGGACTTGAAATGCCAACTCTTCTTCAAACATGGAAGCAAGCTTGGATAATATGTCCACAAGCGAGTTCTTGACTCAAGAATTTGATTAATTGCATGTTTTTCTAAAATAACACAAGTAACTCTTAGATTTTCCAAGACATGCTTGTATTTGCTTGTCTATGTCCAAATATTATATATATATATATATATATATATATTTGGCTTGTTATGAGTTGAAAGTCACAATTGACTCAAATTCTTTCCACCCTTACCTCCCATCATAATATGTTTGCAAGTGAGTTCTCGACTCAAAGATTCGATTAAATGTATGTTTTTCTAAAATGACATAGTAACTCTTGAACTTTTGCAAGATAGGTTTCCATCTGTTTGTCTTTGGCTTGGTATATTAAATATATTTGGCTTGCTATGAGTTAAACGTCACAATTGACTCAACCCAACCCCATGCACGCCTCCACCTTCATGTTTTTGCCACTTGAAGCCCTACTATTAGAACTTTGCATTCAAACTTGTTATTTGAAGTTGATAAACCAAATCGATGAGTTGTGGGATGCTTCTTTCCTTTATATGAAATCTAAACTAATCCCACTTTACATCCTTACTTTCAAAAAGATTTGTTTATTTGTTTACATATAACTACTAAGTTCTTGTTGATTCTTTTTCATTCCTATAACACTTCCCCTTTTCCTTAACCATGTTTTAAGCTAATTTATTATGTCAAAAACTGTTCATTTAAAAAAAACTCTATTATTAGTCCTGAAGACATTTTTTTGTAGTAGATTAATGGAGTTTGAAAACATCTTTTCACATTATGCCCTCATCAAGGTGTTGGGCATCTCGAAAGGGGAGATGTAATTTACATAACCATTTTCCAATTCTTTATTTTGCATTTAATTTTAGATTTATTAACACAAATATTCTTTTTAAAAAGGATGAACATAGACAACACTCTGTATAAACATAGATATAAATTAAAAGATCTAACAAATGCCTTTCTGTGGCCACATGGTGTTTGTCCAAACAACGTGACCCCTAAGGCCATATAGTGTTTTCCTTAACAATGTGAGCCCAAATCAAACAAAAGTCATGCCCTTTCTATTAGGGTGTGCAAATACTGCATTCAAAAAAACACATGTACAGAATAAATAGAGATTATGAAGAAAAACGGTGAACATAAAACAAAACAAAAGGAAATAGGGACTCCCAACTTGATCATGGTAGACTTGCATTTGAAAGAGAATAAAAAAGATGAGCTATACGAGCTCAATGGATCACATAGTTCTACCACATAGTCCACAAAAATGCACCCATAACAATCATGCATACAATATAATACATTAGGTGGTTTAAACACTTATTTGTTTTCAGTTTGTCACTAGGTGGGGTTGCAAGCCTCCAGTAGCCCCTAAACCATTGTCGTCAAATGACCTAGTCACGGATGTGCACACAGCCAAAAATACTAAACTAGCTTGTAGTAGGTTTTTGAAAACACAATTAGCCACGACCCAAAGAGTTCATGCAAGTTTTTTGAAAAGATAGGTTTACCTAAAGATAACACATAACAACACTAGCAAAGCCAAACATCGCATAATGTGGGTCATTATATTAATCATGTGAGTTTGAGAGTGGTCAACAACATAGACAATTTATAAGCAACATATTGTGATGCTAAAATTCTCAATATATTCTCATGAATCTTATTCCATCCCAATACTGTAATACCCTATAATCTGGTACTAAATAAAATGAAATAATTCAATTGAATTTGATTAAATTTGGGTGAGAAATAAAAACAGGTCCATTTTAGGGATAAATTTAGCAAGTCCAACCCCCATTTAGTATATCTTTTAACCTTAGAACGACCTGAAATGACACGAGATGCCATGAACTGATCAACTAGACAACATATCCAAAAATCAGCTCAATTGGCAAAAATTTGGGTTTCATTTGCTTAATATCTTTCAGTGGAGTCCAAATTAGAAAAGTAAATGAAATGAGGGTTACCGTAGCCCAATGATAGTTTGAAAATGTGCATTATTTTATTATGAGCACAAAAATATATAATGAAGTCCTTAATTCTTGCTAAATAATGAGATATGGATTTTTATTAAATTCATGTGGACCCATAAATTCATGGCCACCCTTAAACATGTGCAAACTACATGGATAGAACACCATGATCATGTACGCCCTCACCCTACCCAACCTCAATGGGACATTTCCTTTATTTGGAATCATGTAGAATGATCCCATGTGCCATGCAAATGATCAAGCATACCACACCTATAAGAAACCATGAAAAAATGATCTCATGTACACCACACTTTGATCATGTGCACTATGCCCTATTATGCAAATTGATCCATGCGTGTGTGTGCGCGCACATGTGAGCAACCCTAATTTAAAAGTGTCTAAATGGTGAACCATGAAACACTAGCCGTCACACACACAAAGAAGAAACCAAAAACCAAGAATATGAAAGTTTCCAAAACCGAAAAATGCTCCAATCTTGGCGCCATGTGAAGAGATTACCATCATATCCTTAACAAAACCCTAGGTGTCCTCTATGTGTGTGTTATGAGCAACAACCCTAGCCGTCATATGTGAGGAAACCCTAATTAAAGATACCAAATCTCGGCCCCCCTTGTGCTCTTGAAAATATATATAAATCCCCCTTGTGCATACTTATTCTTCATCCCAAAGCAAAGAGTTGACACTTCTCTCTTAGCTTATTCTAGCCTTCATCTTGACGACCATTGTGTTCTTGAGTGATCTTGAGATATTCTTGAGTGTTTGAGTGTTTAATTGAGTGTTCTTGAGTTATCTTTGGAGTGGTAGATGTTGGAGTAAGGAACCTCTGCTTTATTTCCATCAAACTTGCAATTAAGGTGGAAGTGATTTCTAAAACATCCTCTTTTCTTCTTTAGATTAATACCATGTTCATTGCATATTTAATTTTTAGAAATCGTTCATGTTTCAATTTCAAAAATTTTATCATGATTTCAGTTTTAGTTTTGTACATGAGCATGTTTTAAGCATTCATGAATTAATGTCAAGTCTAGTACCATGTTTAGGTCTATTTAAACATATGATGCATGTTTTTGGATGATTCATGCTTTAATTTTTAGATTGTTTATATTCTAGAATTTATTTTCCATATTCTATGATTCTTGAATATGAGATTAATTATGAGATGATGATGATCAATAATCATGCACCATCTTAATGAATGGTCATTATGGTTGTTCTTTTCATGTGATTAGTTCACATGGTGTAAAGACCAAAACACTTGGTTGGTCGATAAGAGGACCTAAGTCCAATGAAATTGGCTAAGAAATGTCTTTTTCACTCTAAGGAGGTCTTTTGTTAAGAACATCAAGGGCTTGAAAACCCTTTTTGTCTAAATTACAACCATACACAAAATTTTGCTTGGAACACCTAATGTATGCAAGTGGATGAATTATGGATGTGTGTTTAGTCTAAATTAAAAAAAATTGGTTGTTTGAAAATGATCCACAGGGCTATGTGCTCACCCTTCCTCTCTTATCTTCAAGAAATTGAACATGCATAAAGACGTTACAAATTGTGTTAGTTTCTTTATTTATAGAAAGTTTTTATATTTGAATGTAAGGGCATGTAGCCCAAGTTTTGAATATTCCACTATAATAGTTTTATTTTAAGATTGAGTTATGTACTCCACTTTATTTAGATTAATAAAGTTTATAAATTTCTTTCATTTCTTGTATTGTTGCCTTATTTGATTTGATTCCTAAAATTAAGTACTCTTGAATTGCATCAAGGCATAAGATAATTGAAATAAAATGTCAAGTGTTAGTCACTTGTAAAGTAATACCAGCCCAATCCGCCTATATGGTTAAGTCCAATGTTAAAATAGTGTTATGTCCAAAAATTGAAAGAATACGGAATCTGGGGTGTTACAAATACACATACAAATGCATCATTTCATGGTTGTAGTTCTAAGATTCATAACTAATCATGATATCCAACTTATCATGCAAATCACATATGAACATAACGTCTACTTGTTTATGCATTATAACATGGATCATTTACTTTCCTAAGGTCATTTGCATCATACGCGTCTCATTTCATGCAATAAAACATTATCATGATCACAATAGTCATACGCAACCACGTATAGATTATCATATAATCATGACATGTAATCAAGTGACATGGTGCACATGATACTTCTACATAGGCCTTTTATTATAATCACTACACATGTATGCTTAACTAATAAGGGAGAAATATATTCATCCCCACCTCTACAATTCTCTAACACCAACAAGTGTATATGTTAACAACACTCCTCCACCAATGCAAATATGGTCTCACCAATGTGTTGACAATCATTGGTTTTTAGTATTTATGTTTCATACCAAGTTATCATCTTTAACTAGTGTCTTAATATGTATTTTTGGGCCGCCAATGCTCTCTAGGGTCCATTGTTAGTGTAACAACACGTATTTTTAGATATTGAGTCGGTGGGTTCGACATGTATTTTCATGTATAAATTAATAAATTGTAAATGGAAATACATGATTTTATGGGTATTGTATTAATTAATGTGTATATTAAATGAGAAATAAAATAAAAAATAATGGTAATAATTATTTAGTGGGGCCCACACCATAAGAGTATATATCTAGGTGGTGGAATGGGCAACTCGTCCTTATTTCATCTCTCAATCCACCCCATCTAAGAGGGAAAAAAAGGAGAGAGGAACATAAATTGCAAGAGAGAAAAGGGAAAAAGAAAAGAAAGAAAAAAAAAAAGGGAGAAAGAAGAAGAAGAAGAAGAAAAAGAGAAGAAAAGGAAAGAAAAGAGGAGTAGAAAAGTGACCTACTCTTGAAGATCCGACGTTTTGAGTAATTTACTTTTACTTCTTTTCAATTCAGAATTATTATAAAAGTTATGAATTTCAATTTTTCTAGTATAATTTTCATGAAATGTATTAGTCTATTGTATGACCCAAAATTAGTAATAATTTTTCCTATGAGTAAAAAAAACTATATATATAGATTATTGTGTTTATATCAACAAGAAGAACACAGATATGTAGTTAATTTGTTCCAATGTGGATCCTCAAAATTTATATGGTAATTGAAAGTTAACACATAGAGGGTATACCTATTAGCACTGAAATTTTAGTTGGCAGATACTGAAATGTCTAGAATAAAATTTTGAACTCAATGAAACTAAAATTAGGATTTCTGGATATCAATAGGTATAATAAATTTGCATTTATGCAATTGGAGGAAAAAATGTATAGATTAATATTATAAGTCTATATAATGTTATATAATTGATTATATAATGTTATAAATATAACATTATCTATAATTAATGTTGTATATCATTATGAATTACTTCACAGGAAAAAATGCGTTACATAGGAAATAATTACTTTTTCCTATTTATTGTATACTACGGCAAATTTGTGAAGAGGTTATGTAGTGTATACCAAAAGCAAAACACATGTTGACAGTGTGAGCTTTTGATATTTGGCTCGATATTCGGAAACACAGCTGATGACCGGGAGAACGTCGGTAGCCAATCTAGTTTATGAGTAGTAAATTGATGCATTTATTTAATATTTTATTCTACCTATAGTTGTTGCATAATTGAGTGCTACAACATTGCATATTGCATTGAGATAGGATTGATCTTCAAATGTGCCGACCTAGCTTCAAGATGAGAAGTTCCGAGGTGCGGACATCAGATCATGATAGTCTTGAGATACAAGTTTGGATCTTCAAATGTGCCAATTTGGCCTTAGGATGAAAGGTTCTGACGTGCAAACATTAGGTCTTAAGAGTTCTGAGATAGAGCTAATTGATGGATCTTAAGATGTGCCAACTTGACCTAATAATAAGAAGTTTCGAGGTGCGAACATTGGATCGTGATAGCTTTGAGGAAGGACTAATCAACGGATCTTTAGATGTGCTAACCTGGCCTAATGATGAGAGGTTCCAAGGCGCAAACATCAGATCGTGAAAATCCAAGATAGAGTGGTACCGTGGTACACTTTATGGATATATTTAAAGTGGTGCATAACATACTCTACTGGTTCATGGGTGGTGACTGTACCACTTGGTCGATGGGCCACGATCGTCAATTGATATCGCAGTTCCATCCTGAATGGCAGTATGACCATTGGATCCTTAAAATGAAAGAAGGTGCTGAGTTTAGATACTGGACCCTTGAACCATGGCATAATTCATGACATATTATGTTGTTGCATTTTTATATGTTGATGATTATGCATACTATTTGTTGTTGCATTTTTATTGAATAATTGTGATGTTGCCTATTGTATTGCATGTAGAATGCTAGACTTAAGTAGATATGTTTTTTACTACTCATTTGGTTCACGTGGATATCGAGCTCATTACTCTTAACATTTCAAGTTTGCCCAATATGGATAAGGGAAACGTGTGCGGATCGTGTAATCTTTTCTAGCCTATCCCTAGTAGGTTGTTTTGTTTTGCTATTTTTGGTATTTGAAATCAGTACACACAAGTTTTGAAAGAAACGTAAAGTTGAACTGGACTCTATTAATGTAATTAATATTAAAGACTTTTTCTGTTGTTATATTATTTCACTTAACTTGTTATTGTTGCTCTCTGAATACTATAAATGTTTTGATGGTAAGGCTTAACAATAGTCAGCAAGTTTGACTGAGAAGTAGACTTGTCTGACTATTGTGTCGATTGGGCCACCCGTATGAGGTTTCAAAATGGGGTCCTGACAATATTGGCATCAAAGCCCACAAACTTTTTTTTCAAAGTTAACTAGAAATATATAAGTCCAAAAAGTTCTATTTTTCGAAACTTATTTTCAAAAATATATTATACAATAGCAGTAAAATAAGCTTTAGGGGTGGTATGTTTGCAATGTTTGACATTGACAAATGATTGTATGCGAATGGCATACTAAGATGCCACCTAGGATCCTATACTAAGGCCTATACGACCACCACTTGCTGAGCCTGATGTATACCGATGGCTCGAAGATCTTATCTGAGCCCAAGGGGAGTTGATCCAATCCTCTAGCACTGCAGTACAAAGGATAGACGGAGTTGTGGCTAATATGCAGCGACCAACACCTCCTGTAGCTCCTGCTCCACTTGTAGGCGAGCCAGTTAATGGGGATGATGATGATGATGAGTTTAAAGATGAGATTGAGAGAAATAGAGAGAAACAGAGAAGAAACAGAGAAGAAAAGTTTCACATGAGAAATTATTGAAGAAGTTTGTTGACTTGAAACCCCAGTCATATTGGGGTGGTGTTAATTTGGAGCAAGCAGAGGACTGGCTGTTGAATGTTGAGAAGATAGCATGATTGATGAAGCTATCTGAAGAAAATCAGATGTTATTCCCTGCCCATACATTATAGGGTGATGTTGGTCGATGGTGGTTATCAATTTTGGCTACGGAGCGCCCAGTTGAGACTTAGGCAAGGTTTAAAAAGTTATTTTTGGAGACTTTTGCTCTTGCTTTTGCCAGGGAGCACAGGAAGATGGAGGGTTTGGCCTTGCGACAAGGCAATATGACAGTCGAGGAGTACACTTATAGATTCATTCATCTAGAGTCTTATGTTCCAAGGCTGGTTGCTAATAAAATAGAAAGGGTTGGATTCTACCGTCGGGGGTTGAATAGTGATATTTGACAGGCGATGCACAGTTCCAGTTTAGAGTCGTTGAAGCACTAAGCTATGAGGTATGAGGCAGACAGTAAGGATGAGTTGGTACATGTGTAGATTGTCCCAGGCAACACCATGTGGACTTTAACACAAACTCCTAGTAACCAGGGACAGTGGCAGAAGAATAAGGTTACAGGAAGAGGAAGTTTGTGCCAAGATCGACTAGCACCCCACAAACCCAATCTACCACGACGATGACGATTGCCACCACCCCTATTTAGACATTTGAGCCACACATGGCAACACAGCTTAGAGGCGGAGGTTGTAGAGGAGGCCAAGGTAGGGGATGCAAAAGCTTAGATTATAGGCCACTAACACTGACAGTACAAATGGGCCAACCAACACAGATAGGACAAGTTTTATAGAGACAATATTTACCTGTTATTAGTGTTGGCAATTGTGCACAAGAGATCATACTGTCCTACCCTATCAGCCTGGCCGATGGTCTAGCAGGGATATAGAGAGATAGCCGAGGAAATTACTCAGCTTGATCCAAAGACTACCAAGACTTTGTTAGAAGGTATTGTCTCTATTTTAGATTCCACTTTTTATGTGTTGACTGATGTTGGCTCTATTTTATCATTTATATCTGGACCTGTTGTTGATAGATTAAAACTTAAACAATTAGGGCATCTACTTGGCTTATATTAAGTATTGCCATTGGGGAGCGTATTTGCCCTAACATGATTTGTGAGCATTGTGTGATTCGTGTCAGTGACCTAGAAATGAAGGTAGATCTGTGGGTATTCGAATTTTTGGAGTTTGATGCCATTCTAGGTATGGACTGGCTAGCTAGTTATCACGCTTATGTTGATTGTTATGCTAAAGATGTAATATTTTAGATCTCGAATCAACCTGCAGTGGTGTTCCAGGGTATAGGTTTAGATAAACCTAACACCCAGGGCAAATTAGCGACACCAAAGGAGATGTGTGCCTTAGTGAGTGTGGTTGCTACAGATGTTGATGAACCTTCCAAACCGAGACTTGGGGGATATTCTCGTGGTATATGAGTTCCCTGAGGTATTCCCTGATGATCTACTCAACTTGCCTCCTAAGCGAGAGATCGATTTTGTCATTGAGTTGGTTTCGGGGATTAAGCCAATCTAAATCGCTCCTTACGATATTACACCTAAGGAGTTATAGGAGTTGAAGGTTTAGCTAGAAGAATTATTGGGCAAGGGTTTTATTCTACCTAGCATATCACCCTGAGGAGCTCCTGTGTTGTTTGTAAGAAAGAAAGATGGGAGTCTCCGCCTGTGCATTGACTATAGATAGTTGAATAGGGTGACTATGAAGATTAAATACCTTCTTCCTCAGATTGATGATTTGTTTGATCAGCTGAAGGGTGCTAAAGTATTCTCAAAGATTGATTTGCATTCGGGTACCATCAGCTACGTGTTAGGGAAGAGGATGTACCAAAGACAGCTTTTCGGACTCACTATGGGCACTATGAGTTTCTAGTTATGATATTTGGCATAACGAATGCCCAAGCAATGTTTATGGACTTGATGCAGCGGGTGTTCAGGCCTTATCTTGATAAGTTTGCGATAATATTCATTGATGACATTCTGATCTACTCGAGGTCTAGAGAATAACATCTACAACATCTTAGAGTAGTCTTACAGACTTTGAAGGAACACTGTTTGTATGCAAAACTAAATAAGTGTGACTTCTGGTAAACGGAGGTCAAGATTATAGGTCATTTGGTTGGAGCCAAGGGTATCTCTATTGATCTGGCCAAGGTCGAAGCAACTATGGATTGGCTTAGACCTACCATAGTAACCGAGATTCATAATTTCTTGGGTTTAGCAGGTTACTATTGAAGATTTGACCAAAATTTCTCTCGCATCGCAACACTGATAACTAAGCTGACCCAGAAAAATATACTTTTTCTATGGACCAATAACTGTGAACATGCCTTTCTTGAGCTTAAACAAAGGTTAACAACTACACTAGTTCTTGTTTTGCTAGAACCAGGTCAAGAGTTGGTGATTTATATTGATGCATCAAGATTAGGCCTTGGTTGTGTGTCGATGCAAATTGACAGGGTAAGAGCGTATGCTTCTAGAAAGTTAAAAGTTCATGAGAAGAACTACCTCATCCATGATCTAGAACTAGCAGCTATTGTTTTTGCGCTCATGATTTAGCGACATTATCTTTATGGTGAATGATTCACATTGTATTCAAATCATAAGAGCCTCAAGTACCTGTTTTCCTAGAAAGATCTTAATATGAGATAGATGAGGTAGATGGAAATGCTAAAGGATGATGACTTTAATATTGAATACCAACCTAGGAAGGCTAATGTTGTGGCTGATGCACTTAGTAGGAAGCGGGTAGAAATCGCCTGTATGGCTAAACATATGCCTCAAGAGTGGAGGATGATTGATTTTGTGACAGTCATGAGTATCCACGAGACTTTGATCGAGACCAGAGTCAATGCACAGATGAGAGCCCAACCGATTATGCCTGCTGAGATCATGGAGGTGCAGCCTCATGATGTAAGTTATGTGGTGTTCTAGGAGTGGGCGAACGACACTTCTTGTGTGGAGTGGTCAATTAACAGTGATGTTGCATTGAGGTTCAAGGGACGATTGTGGGTACTAGCTGATCCTCATCTGAAACAGGGAATACTAGCAGAGCTGCATCGTTTGAGGTATACCATTCATCCAAGCACCAATAAGATGTATTAGAATGCTCGACGTGCTTATTGGTGGCCGGGGATGAAGTGAGATATTACAACCTTTGTGCAGAGATGTGACACGTGCCAGTAGGTTAAAGTTGAGCACAAAAGACCCAGTGGTTTATTATAGCCCTTGACTATTCCCGAGTAGGAACACATTACGATAGACTTTGTGATGGGATTACCCTAGACTCAGCAAAGACATGATGTTGTTTGGGTCATTCTGGACAGACTTACTAAGTCTGCTCATTTCCTCCCGATTTATACTAGAGACTTAGTTGAGAGGTTGGGTCAATTGTATATCCGTGAGACAGTGATGTTGCACAGATGAGAGTAGAGGATGATTGATTTTGTGACAATCATGAGTATCCACGAGACTTTGATCGAGACCAGAGTTAATGCACAGATGAGAGCCCAACCGATTATGCCTGCTGAGATCATGGAGGTGCAGCCTCATGATGTAAGTTATGTGGTGTTCTAGGAGTGGGCGAACGACACTTCTTGTGTAGAGTGGTCGATTGACAGTGATGTTGCATTGAGTTTCAAGGGACGATTGTGGGTACTAGCTGACCCTCATCTGAGACAGGGAACACTAGCAGAGTTGCATCGTTTGAGGTATACCGTTCATTTAAGCACCAATAAGATGTATTAGAATGCTCGACGTACTTATTGGTGGCCGGGGATGAAGTGAGATATTACAACCTTTGTGCAAAGATGTGACACGTGCCAGTAGGTTAAAGTTGAGCACAAAAGACCCAGTGGTTTATTATAGCCCTTGACTATTCCCGAGTAGGAACACATTACGATAGACTTTGTGATGGGATTACCCTAGACTCAGCAAAGACATGATGTTGTTTGGGTCATTCTGGACAGACTTACTAAGTCTGCTCATTTCCTCCCGATTTATACTA
>JAJIYU010013584.1:0-13775 GCA_030144865.1 Tinospora cordifolia
TAAAAATGGCTCCATTCGAAGCTCTTTATGGAAGACCCTGCAGATCACCTACCTGTTGGGCTGAACTTGAAGATCAAGTATTAACTGGGCCAGACATGGTGGAAGAAACGAACAACCAAGTCAAGTTAATACAAAAGAGACTAACTACTGCGCAGAGCCGTCAAAAGAGCTACGCAGACAAAAGAAGAAGACCATTAGAGTTTCAAGTTGGGGACAAAGTATTTCTGAGGATCAGTCCTCAAAAGGAGGTTTGGATTCAAAGGGAAGTTATCTCCAAGGTTTGTCGAACCCTTTGAAATACTTAGAAGAATCAAGGAATGTGCTTATGAGTTGGACCTACCAAACCGAATGACTTCAGCACATAACGTATTCCATGTATCCATGTTGAGGAAATACGAACCTTAACCCTCTCACATCATTCAATGGGAGGAAGTGAATATTCAAGATGATGCTACCTACGAGGAAACAACAGTTAGAATCCTTGAGCACAAGGTGAAGAATCTAAGAACAAAGGATATCCCATTAGTGAAGGTGCTGTGGAAACATCACGGGGTAGAAGAAGCCACATGGAAACTCGAAAGCGAGATGAAGACCAAGTACCGACATCTGTTCAAAAGGAACACCTAAATATGTACAAATTTCGAAGACAAATTTTTTTCTAAGGAGGGTAGGTTGTAACATCTTCAAAAGTTTATATGAAATTTAAATTTTTACTTGGAAAATTATACAGAATTGACGAATGAGAATTTTGGCAAGTCATAGTTTACCCAAATGAGGAATAAAAATCAATTTAGTGGATTTTTCAAAGAAAATATATGAATATAATGTATATTATGGGATATCATAGCCAAAAATACAAGGATATGTGCAATTTTTGATGAAAATAGGATTAAAAAGTCAATCGAGATCGAGATTTGGCAAAAATTCGAAAAGAAAGCAAGAATTTGGTTGAAAAATAAAAAATAAACTTAAAAACTCTGTGAACCGTAGATCTGGAATCTAATCTCATGATCTGATGGCCAGGATCATAACCGCACATACGCACGAGCGCACTAGATCATCAAGATCAAATGGCTAGAGATCTGCATACGAAACTTGAGGATGATCGTGCGGCTAGAAGGAAATTCATTGATCACGAAATCAGATTCGCACACCGTGATCGAGGATCATCCGATGATCGAGATCGAAGCCGCATTGAGAGATCGCGAACAGTGCTGCTCTCGAAGATCATCGGATAGTTCAGATCAAAGCCGCAATGATTAGATCGTGAACAGTGCTGCGCTTGAGGATCATCCGACGGTCAAGATCAAAACTGTTTTGGATTGATCGCGATCGTTGATGCGCTCGAAGAAAATCCAACGATCCAGATTTGAAGATTTCGATTTCTGTTGATTGATTCGAGAACAATCCAACGGCCCAAATCAAATTCGAAGTTTAAAATACGAAAAATCATCGAAAAAATAATGAAAAATTCAAAAAAAAAATGCGAAAAATAGGTTTCTAATTCTGAAATTTATTTCTAAAATTCGAGAAAATTTTGAAAAATACTCATTTTGCTCCAAAAATTAGAAAGTACGAAATTAGGGAGAATTAGGGTGTTTTATTCAAAGAAGAACGTAAAACTTTTTAATTTTCTCCTTTGAAAAACTTATAAAAACCCCCCATCTTTCCCTTCTTGTGTGTGTGAAAAGCTCTCGAATTAGGGAATTAAATTAGGCAATCTTCATTGGCATTAGTACGTGGGGGGAATTGTTGCCGAAATTCTGGAAGAAAGCGTCACAAGGTAGAAGTGATTTCTAAAACACCCTTCTATTCTTATTTGAATTCATGGCATGTTCATTGTTTGTATGTTTTTCATTGAATTCAAAGATTTTTAACTTTAGTTCTAGAATTTTAAATGTTTAATTCAATATTTCAGTTTTGATTCATGTTTGAGAAATCATATCATCCATGCTATGTTAGTATCATGCTTAGGCTTTTAAATTAATGTATGATGCATGTTTTATGAGTGTTTCATGAATCGACTGTGTATATTTTGAGTTTTAGTTTGATTACATATTCTGAAGTCTATTTTATGAGATCATGCTATGAGAATTAATCTAAGACGATGGAGATAATAACCACGTACCATCATAGTGGTCATGGCGACACTATGGATGTTCTTTTCATATGAGTTAGGTCATATGGTTTTTAGACCGAAGTACTTGAGGGTCGTGTACCACTGGTGGGTCACCATGTGTAACGGGTTGATGCCGAGTGGGCCCTATTTACTTAGTTAAGAGCATCAAGGGATTAAAGGCCCTTTTGGTCTGAGACTCGACTTCAACAAATTATTGTTTTAACACCTAATGATTGCAAGTGTTTGAATTATGATTGTGTTATGAGTTTGAATATAAAAGATGGTTGTTCGAAAAGGATCCACTGGGCTATGTGCTCACTCTTCCTTTCTTATTTTTTAGGAACATGAAATCCATGGCCAGTTGAATATAGATAGTCCTTAGAAAGTGTCTACAATATTATATTATTTTTTAGAATTTTTAGGGCATGTTGCCCAAAGTTTTTATGCTTTTCTACTAAAAAGTATTTTGAAGACTTCTGCTGTAACAATTAGTTTATTTTGAAGAGTTTAGTACTTTCAATTTCTATTATGAATAAAATAGTTTGAATTTCTTTATCTCCTTAAATTTGCCTTGATTTTTTTAAGTGAAAATTCTGTATTCTTGAATTTTGTACAAAGCACGAGATATTGAAAAGAAAAGAACAAGTGTGTGTCGCTTCTAATGTAGCACCGACCTGACTCACCATTTTGTTAAGTCCACTATCAAGAGAACGGTGGGCATGTACACTACTTAAAAGATATAGGGGTTGGGGAGTTACATTTGTGGTCAAGGATTCTAATAGCTGCTTCTTCGTATGTGGCATCATCTTGAACATTCACTTCCTCCCAATGGATGATGTGAGAGGGGTCTGGTTCACATTTTCTTAGCATAGACACGTGGGACACATTATGAGTTGAGGTCATCCGGTTAAGTAAATTTAACTCATAAGCACATTCTCGATTCTTCTAAGTATTTCAAAGGGTCTGACAAATCTTGGTAATAAGTTCCCATTGAACCTGAACCAATTGATGCCCTTCTGAGAGCTGATTCTTAAAAACAACTTGTCCCCCACTTGGAACTCTTGCGGTCTCCTTCTCTTGACAACATAGCTCTTCTAACAACTCCGCTCTGTAGCCAAGTTGTTCATTTCTCCCACCAAGTCTGGCCCTGTCAGTATATGATCTTCAAGTTTAGCCGAACAGCTTGGTGATATGTAGGGTCTTCCATAAAGAGCCTCATATGGAGCCATCTTAATACTTGCCTGATAATTATTGTATAAGCAAACTCTGCTAAGTGCAAGTACTTGTTCCAGTTCTCTTTAAAGTCCACAACACAAGATCTCAACATATCTTCTAAGGTCTAGATAACTCTCTCAGTCTGTCATCTGTCTAAAAGTGAAAAATAGTGCTCATGGTGAGTTTAGTGTCCAACTTCTTTTGTAAACTTTGCCAGAGCTGTGAGGTGAAGCGAGAGTGTCTATCAGATACAATCATCTTGGGCACACCATGCAGCCTTATTATTTCCTTCCGATACAATTCTCCCAGCTTACTGACATGGTTTGTGGATTTGTGGCAGGAAATGGACCACTTTGGTGAGATGATCCATGATTACCCAAACAATGTCTTCTTTTTTATTTTTGGGCAAACCACTGATGAAGTCCATGGCAATGTTATCCCACTTCCATTCAAGGATAGGGAGTGGTTGTAACATTCCAGAGGGTTTCCAATGTTCTACTTTTACTTGTTGACAAGTTAAGCACTTAGAGACATGCTTAGCGACGTCCCTCTTCATTCCTCTTCACCAATAAGTCTTTTTGAGGTTCTAGTACATCTTTTCTCTACTTGGATGCATCGTATAATTGGTATAATTAGCCTCATTAAGTATGGTCTGCTTACTCTATCCATTTTGAGGTACACAGATCCTCTCTCGAACCTTAGGGTATTCTCAGCATCTATCTTGAAATCAGTATGCTTACCCTATGCAACTCCTACTATCGAGCTAGTGAGCCACTTATCTTGCCTTTGCTCCTCCCTGATCTGTTGTAGAAGATCTAGTTGGCAAGACATGATATAGAGATAGACTTGTTTGTCATCTAAGGTCACACCTGGCCTAAAGTTCTCAATAAATTGGTACACCTAGCCCTTTTCTTCTTCTTTTTTTGTTGAACTTTCTACATGGAGCATCAACCACTAGATTGGCCTTCTTTGGATGGTAGTGTAATTGAAAGTCATAATATTTAAGGAGCTCCATCCACTTACATTGCCTGAGGTTCAACTCTTTTTGAGTTTAGATGTACTTCAAGCTCTTGTGATCTAAAACAATACCAAAATTTTCACCATAGAGATAGTGTCTCCAAATCTTCAAGGCAAATACAGTGGCCGCTAATTCTAGGTCGTGAGTTGGGCAATTCTTTTCATGGACCTTCAATTGTCGCGAGGCGTAAGTGACTACTTATCTTGTTTGCATCAACACTGCTCCAAATCCACTCAGTAAAACATCAGTGTAGAGGGTACAGGTAACACCATGGGTTAGAGTGACTAGGATAGGGACTGTGGTCAATCTCTTCTTCAATTGTTGGAATGATTATTCATACTTCTCATCCCAATCAAACTTAATTCCCTTCCTGGTTAGCTTGGTCATAGGTTCTGCTAGTTTGGAGAAATCTTGGATGAACCTTTTGTAGTACCTAGCCAGGCTCGAGAAGCTCCAAATCTTTGTAACTGTCTTAGGTTGCTTACAATCCATGACAACTTTCGCCTTCTCTGGGTCTACAGAGATGCCTTCTGCTAATGCTACATGACCAAGAAACTTGACCATCTTCATCCAAAATTCACCTTTGTTGAACTTGACATATAATTGATGCCTTATGAGGGTCTCCAATACTATCCTCAAGTGTTCTAAGTATTCAACCTCTGACTTGGAGTAAATTAAGATGTCATCTAGGAGTACCACCACAAACTAGTTAAGATATTGTTTAAACACTAGATTCACCAAGTCCATGAAGGCTGCTGGGGTATTGTCAAACCAAAGGGTAGTATTGTGTATATCAGATTCCCTGATTCTCAACTGGTGATATCTCGACCAAAGATCAATCTTTGAGAAATGAGTGGCTCCTCTTAATTGATCAAATAAGTCATAAATCCTTGGCAAATGATACTTATTCTTCTTATAGCTTGGTTCAACTTCCGATAATCAACACAAAATCTCATACGACCATCCTTATTCTTTACAAATAATATCGGAGCTCCCTAGGGTGACTCACTTGGCCTAATGAATCCTTTCTCCCTGAGCGCGTCTATTTGAGACTTCAACTCGATCAATTCCACTAGAGCCATTCTACAAGGAGGTATGGCTACAGGGTTGGTTTTAGAGTGAAGTTCAATCTTGAACTTTAACTCTCTAAATGATGGTAGGTTGGGTAAGTTGTCTAAGAATACATCTTTGGACTCACTAACCATGGCTAGGTCTTGAATTCTTTTCAGTTCAACAGGTTCTTCTTCATATAGTTCCTCAAACTCATTCTTTTGCCTTAAATAGTTCAATATGACTATGGTTAGACTTCTCGGTAATCTCTGCATATCCCTGTTGATTTTATAGGTCTCCCCCAAAGGTAGGGTTATGGTCACTCATTTTTAGGACAATTTATCTGGGCTTGGTATTGGTCTAACAAATCCATCCCCAAGATTACATCATAGCCATAAAAAGGTAAGGTACATAAATCAACTGTTAAGATTTTATCCTTGAACCTTAGGTCACAACTATACATTCTTTTTGAAGTCACAATGGTCCTTATTGGTGTGGACACATTCAAAGTCATGGGTAGTGTTTTTGTCATAAGTTATAACCTATCAGCTAGTTCTTCAGAGGTAAAGGACTTAGAGGCACCCAAGTTAAACAATAGTCTCACAACAATGTTAAATAGTAGGAATGTACCTTCTACTGCAGAGACTTGGTCTTCCTAAGTCTCAACAACAAACATTCTGGCCTGGTTCTTACCACAACGTTGGTTCTTCCCCTGACTGGCATTGTGTTGCTATTGCCTAGCTTGAGGATGATCATTTTGACCTATCTCTTGCGTGTTTCGTTGTTGTCGCTGCTGAGGTGCCTGGGGTGTTGCAATTGGGCAATTTCTTGCAATATGACCCCTTTGCCTGCACAGTAACACAGTCCCAACCTCTTCTCTTGTTCTCTAGACTCTTCCTTGTTTTGCCCCAGTCTTTGTGGTGCCTTCCCACCACTCTTGTTCTTTTTTTGGGCCCCCTGATGATCCTTTTCATCCCTAGCCTGTTTGTTCTTTCCTTTCACCCGTTGCTCCATGTTGATTTCTTATTCCAGAGTTAGGGCCTTTTCCACAATATCTTTATAAGTGTTTTCACTATCTTTTGGATCTCTATCTTAAAACCTTATGCAAAACGACTAGCCTTCATTCTTTTTTCCCTGATCAAGTTTGATGAAAGTTTGGCCAGCTCTGTGAACTTCCTTTCATATACAATGACAGTCATGTCCCTTTGATTCATTCAGACAAAGTCCTCCTATAGCTTGCTCAAGCTCGCTTCCAAAAAACATTTTTCATCGAAGATCTCTGTGAAGTTCTCCCAGCTCATAGCATCAACATTTTTATTAGGGTCCATCCTCATCATACGCCACCAAATTTTGGTCGATCCCTTGAAGTGGTGTGTGGCTAGTGCCACCATTCTTGACCTAGTTACCTTTAATACATTGAGAATTTACTCCATCTCATGGTACCAATGGTCAGTTACGATGCAATGTGTAATACCATCAAATGAAGGAGGGCTGAGCTTCTGCAGCTTTATCAGCATCTTTATTTGTTCAGCATCTTTCTTTTTTCTCATCTTCTGAATCCTCCTAAGCCCTCTGACGTTCAAGAGCTGGGGTAACAGGTGTTGGTTGCTGAACCTGGACAAGTTCAGGTTCTTGAGGCTATGGTACTGCCTGAGGGAGTATCTGGGGTAGAACCCTCGTCAGTTGATCCATAACCCTCTAAGCAACTTCATTCATCATATTTTTCATTCGGACCTCCATGCTAGTAGGTAGTTCCTGATCCCTTTGCTTTATTTCGTTAGAAGTGGTGGATCGAGTAGCGTACCTTCTTGTTCCATCCATTATCTACAAATTGAGTAGATTATTAGTATTTGCTTCATCAAGGTTTATACTATCAAGTTTTTAGGTTCTCGATTTGTTCAGTGGCCTAATAATTTATGCTTCTAGGTTCTTTTTGTTCTTAGGTACAAGATTTGGTTTCATATAACATACATATAAACAAATCAAACATGTTTTACAAACAATCATACAATCAAACAAGTTCACGTTACCATAGCAAAGTTCCAGGCTTCCATTTAACCTTCCAGGTTCAAGTGTCCCATTCTAGTCTACCCCTTCCACTTCTAAACTTTCATTTAGAAAATTATCACACCCAAATAATTTCACAAATGTCTCGATAACTAAGGAATCCTTAGCCCACTATACTTGAGCGTCCCATACCAGCCAAGCATAGAGAAACAAGTTCTTCCAAAGTTATTAATCATTCACCAACCATGGTCCTTCGAGTCTAGGCTTCCTCCATGACCTTGAATTTCTATGCATCCCATACTACATAGAAACTAGAGATATAGAATCTTTCTGATTTCATGTCCTAATCGAACAAATGTTTTGTTCTCGCACATTTTCAGTTTCTAACCTATGTCCTAAAGTTTATGCATTTGATCCACTGTGCCAACCTTTGCTATACTCACGTTTCTACCTAAGGTCCCTTCCCTAGACCCAGGGTTTCAATCTGGTTGAACTAACAACCTCTATCTGGTTAAGGTACCATCTTTTGCATCTTTTTCAGCTTCTATTCAATTTCTTACCCTAATTTTCTACCTTCTAATTTTCTTCTATAGAAAGTAAGAGTGTTCTTCAACTCTAACTATTCATATAAGCTGGTGGGACAGCCTCCAGATCGGGCAGCGAGACTGAAGTCTGCTTAGCAACTGCACTTTTTCGAGTGGGATAACCCACCTCCCTTTCAATATTTAGCTTTACTTGGGACAAGGCTTACCCATTATCGGCTCAATTTGCTGTCTTTGTATCCAAAAAAAAAAAAAACATTTCAAAACATATATTTCTCTCTCGAAAACACTTTCTAAAACATTTTTCAATTTTTAGAAAATAGAAGGTTGGACATTCTAAGTTTAATAGGTCAAACCTAATTGAGTTATATTTCCTAAGTCTAATACCACCATAGGTATAAGACTAACTTTTTAATTCTAGCCCAACAACACTAGTTTAGGCTTAACTTTCTATTTCTAGCCTAGTGTTTCTAATAACTAAGCTCTGATACCACACTTGAAACAACCCAATCGCTATATTCTTTCAATTTTTAGGCATAACCACTATTTTGATAGTGGACTTAACCATATAGACGGATTGGGTCGGTATTACTTTGCAAGTGACTCACACTTGACATTCTATTTCAATTATCTTATGCCATAATGCAATTCAAGAGTACAAAACTCAATTTTAGGAATCAAATCAAATAAGGCAATAATACAAGAGATAAAAAAATTTATAAACTATATTAATTTGAATAAAGTGGAGTACATAACTCAATCTTAAAATAAAACTATTATAGTGAAATATCCTAAAGTTGGGCTACATTCCCTTACATTCAAATATAAAACTTTCTAAAAATAAAGAAACTATCACAATTTGCAACATCTTAGTACATGTTCAATTTCTTAAAAATAAGAGAGGAAGGGTGAACACATATCCCAGTAGATCCTTTTCAAACAACCAAAATTTTAATTTAGACTAAACACATCCATAATTCATACACTTGCATACATTAGGCATTTCAAGCAACATTTTGTGTATAGTTGTGATTTAGACCAAAAGGGTTTCCAAGGCCCTTGATGTTCTTAAAAAAATAGCTCCTTAAAGTAGAAAAAGGCATTTCTTAGCCAATTTCATTGGACTTAGGGCCTAACTCATATTTCAAGTATTTTGGCATATCACCCATGTGAACTAATCACATGTAAAGAATATCCATAGTAACCCACATGTTAATCTAAAGAAGAAAAGATGAAGTTTTAGAAATCACTTCCCTCTTAATTGCAAGTTTGATGGAAATCTGGCAGAGGTTCCTTTCTTCAGCGCTTCTAGCACTTCAAGACTACTCAAGAACACTCAATCAAACACTCAAACACTCAAGAATACTTCAAGATCACTCAAGAACACAAAGGTTGTCAAGAAGAAGGCTAGAACAAGCTAAGAGGGAAGTGTCAACTCTTTACTTTGGGATGAAGAATAAGTGTGCACAAGGGGAGGTTTATATAGATTTTTAAGAGCAGAAGGGGGGCCCCGATTTAACATCTTTAATGAGGGTTTCCTCACATATGACACCTAGGGTTGTTGCTCATAACACACACATAAAGAACGACTAAGGCTTTGTTAAGGATATGATGGTAATTACTTCACATGGCACCAAGATTGGAGCATTTTGGATTTTGAAAACTTTCTTATTGTTGGTTTTTGGTTTCTTCTTTGTGTGTGTGATGACTAGGGTTTCATGGTTCACCATTTAAATACTTCTAAATTAGGGGTACTCATATGTGCACATACACATGGTCCGATTTTGTATAATAGGGCATGGTGCACATGATCAAAGTGTGGTGTACATGAGATCATTCTTCATGGTTTTTCATAAGTGTAGTATACTTGATCATTTGCCTGGCACATGAGATTATTCTACATGATTCCAAATAAGGGAAATGTCCCATTTACGTTGGGTCGGGTGAGGGTGTACATGATCATGGTGTTCCACCCATGTAGTTTGCATATGTTTAGGGGTGGCCATGAATTTACGGGTCCACATGAATTTAAAAAAAAATTATATCTCATTATTTACCAAGAATTAAGGACTTTATTATATATTTTTGTGTTCATAATAAAATAATGTATATTTTCAAACTATCATTTGGCTAGGGTGATCCTCACTTCATTTCCTTTCCTAATTTAAACTCCACTAAAGGGTGTTAAGCAAGTGGAACCCAAATTTTGGCCAATTGAGCTGATTTTTGGTATATTGTCTAGTTGATCAATTTATGGCATCTCGTGTCATTTTAGGTCATTTTGAGGTCAAAAGATGCACTACATGGGGTTTGGACTTGATAAATTTATCCCTAAAATGAACCCATTTTTATTTCTCACCCAAATTCAATCAAATGCAATTAAATTGTTTCATTTTCTTCAATACTAGATTACACGAGTATTACAACAACATATTCCACGCATCAAATGTTATGGAAGTATGAGCCAGATCGCTCTCACATCATACATTGGGAGGAAGTTGACACAAAGATGATGCTACTTATGAGGAACCAGCAATCGAGATATTGAACCATATGGTACAAAGTCTCAAAACTAAGGGCATTCCTGTAACAAGGTTATGTGGAGATATTATGACCTGAAAGGGGCAACTGGAGAATTGGAAAGTGAAATGCGAAAGAGGTATTTGGACTTCTTCACCAAGAACATCTTACTAGACAACATCATCCAGGTATGTTACTCCTTAAATTTCGAGGACAAAATTCTTTTATGGGGGTAGGTTGTAATACCCCGAAGTTCATACAAAATTTGATAAATAGATTTCAATTAAAATATTTCAAGTGCAATAAACTTTGGAAAAAAACCCCATGAAATTATGATCCATATGACGTATAAGTCAATGTGTAAAAGAATCAGTGAATCAGAACAAAAATCAAAACCCGCTATAGTGACCAACCAATGGTTACCATGGTTATTACATAGACTACCGTAGTAATGGTCTCCAGAACGTAAAAAGTGGAATTATCTTGGTTGTTGTAGTAGTGTTTGAGACTACCACGGTAATACGAATCAAAAACCAGAAAAACTAGTATGATTTTGACTACTATAGTAGAGAAGTGGGTTACCATGGTAGTGCATTTTAATACCCTAAAAACTCTATATTTAATTAAATTAAATTCAAGATCAATTCAGTAAAATTGGGTGCAAAATTAAACCAAGTTCATTTCAGGGCTAAATATGGTAGGCTTCTGAAAGTCTCATTTGGCGACCCTTACGGACCCAAAACAACCTGAAACGAAGTAAGGTGACATGAACTAACTGATTGAACAACATGTCGAAAAATCAAAACAATTGGTCAAGATTAGGGTTTTCATTTGCCAAACGCCCTTTAGAGGGTCTAAATTAGAATGAATTGGTATTTAGGGTACTTCGAGGAATCAAAATAACTCGAAATGAAATGTGATGACATGAACTAACAAAATAAACAACAAATCCAAAAATTAGGACAATTGACCAAGATTTAAATTTTCATTTCTTAATGCCTTCAGTGGGTTTTAAATAAGGAAAGTAAATGAAAACCAATTTGGCCAAACCATATATTGAAATTCTTAATTTTTTCATATGATTCCAAAACTATAGGTTATAAATCATAATTCTTTGTAAATAAGGCGATATTAATTTTTATTAAATTTTTGTAGACCCATGAATGCATGGCCACCCCTAAACATGTGCAAGTCACATGGGTTGAACACCATGATCATGTACACCCTCACCCTACTCAACCTCAATGGGACATTTCCATTATTTGAAGCCATGAAGAATGATCTCATGTGTTATGTAAATGATCAAGTATGCCCACACCTATAAAAACCATGAAGAATGATTCCATGTGCCAAGATAAATGATCATGTATACTAAGGTTACATACAAAATGTTTCATACGTGTGTGTGTGGGCACACATGTGACAAATCCAAGATATAAGTTTAGTGGAGAGTGGTTGATTTAAAGAGATATAAAAAGATTCCTTCACCTAGAAAAAATTAGAAAATAAAAACTTACCTCATGCTCACATGTGGAGCCAAAAAGGGAGAGAATTCAAGGAAATATAAAACATTCCAAAGCTTTGTTTTTGTGTGCCTATATTAGAAACTTATTTGATTTCAAGAATTACAACATATTAGAATGTTTTCCTACTGATAGAGGATGTCCAAGAGAGATTAAAATGTATGTTAAACCTTTAATTGTGTTCACACACATAAAAGAAACAAATAAGGTTCAAAGATTTTGCTCACACTTGGATTGGAAACCTTAGTGGTCCTACTTGCCCAACCATGAGTTCACTTGCCCACTTGCCCAAATCAATGTAGAATGTCCTCATTGAAAAGATTCTCATTGTGTGTGATGTCCAAACTGTGCCCATGGTGCTCAAGAACATCTATATAAACCCCCTCTTGCTCACATTCATCTTATCCCAAAGCAAAGAGTTGACACTTTCCTCTTTGCATGTTATTGCCCTCTTCTTGGCACCTCTTCTCACTTCTCTTTTCTCTTTTGTGTGAGAAGTTCTGATTTCAGTATTTTAGAGAGTTGTTGAAGTAGTTTTGTTTGTAGTTAAAAGTTCGTGAAGTTTTGAAAGTGGTAGATAAGGGGAAGCTCTGTCATATTCAACAAGAAACTCGGATTAAGGTGGAGGAAATTTCTTAAACCTCTACTTTGTTGTTTGTAACACCCCAACCCCCTCATTCTTTGAGTGTTGGACATAACCACCATTCTTTGACGGTGGACTTAACCATTTGGTGGGTCGGGCCGGTGTTACTTTACAAGTGACACACACTTGACTTTCTATTTTTCAGTACCTCATGCCTTAGAATAGATTCAAGAATACAAGTATCATTCAAAAAAAAAATCAAGGCAATTAGAGATAAAAAAAATTCAACTTCTTTATTCATAAAAAGAAAGTACATAACTTTATAATGTAAATTATTACATTGTTGATAAAATAAATTCATAACCTCTAAAATAAAATAAAATTTCAGTGGAAGACTTATTCAAAATTGGGCAACATGCTTTTACATTAAAAAGAAACTTTTAAAAGAATAGAAACTTGCTAAACTAGAAACTATTCAAATTTCCATGGTCTTCATAGTTTAATTTTCTAAAAAAAAAAAGAGGAAGGGGTGAGCATAAAGCTCAGTGGATCCTTTTTCAAACAACCATTTTTCAAATTCAAAACAAATAACACATTCATATTTCAAACACTTGCATACATTAGGCGTTTCAAGCATCCATTTGTTTAGAGTTGAGATTTTAGACCAAAAGGGTTTTGAAGCCCTTGATGTTCTTAGCAAAGTACCTCCTTAGAGTGAAATATAGTCTTTCTTGGCCAATTTCATTGGACTTTTGGAACTTAAGGGACATTACCCACGAACCAAGTACTTTGGTTTTAAAACCATATGAACTAATCATATGAAAAGAACATCCATAGCAACCCACATGTGTGTTATGATGGTACGTGGCTATTATCACCATCATCTTTGTTAAATCATATATTCTTGAATCATAAGATAAATTTTAGAACATGAAACTAAAATAAATAAATTCAGCGTATGATCAAACTGAAAATTTAATCATGGAACATTCAAAATCATGCATCATATTTTGAAATAAAGCCTAAGCATGATACTAAACATGGCATGATTGTTATGCATGCATAATTCGAACAAGAATCAAATCTAAACTGAAATATATTTTAGAATGCTTAAACCGAAATTATCCTTGATTTCAAATGCCAAACAACCAATGAACATGTTAGAACTTTGAATAAGAAAAATGGTGTAAGAGAAATG
>JAJIYU010013585.1:0-13748 GCA_030144865.1 Tinospora cordifolia
AATGAAAATCCATTGCTCAATGGTTGGCATGTTTTGTCTTAAGTGTGTTGCACGTTGGTTGTTCATGTCATATACCAAAAATAAATATCTTAAATAATTTTTTTACATGGCAATGTTATTAATTATTTTTCTTTATAAATTTTTATTCATACTCATAAATGTAAAGTATTAAGGATCCCCTACCCCACACGTAATCTTTTTCTCTCTATATCATACTAAATAATTTTTATTTTACTTTTTATATATATATATATTGTTTTTGATGTTTGCATGTCCTTATCATCCTTCCCAGGGTTTGATGGAAAAGAAAGAGATTTCCATGAGTTGTAAGCCGAGAAATCAAGGAATTCTTGAGAGGAGTGAAAAGATTTTTTTTTTTTTTTTTAAAGGTTTTGAAAGAAAAGGAATTTTGAACAGAAGGCTGAAGTTAAAAGGATTAAATTGGTTTCATTGCATAGAATTTAGAGTGTTTTTGGTTTTGTTGTCAACTTTTTCCCTTCTCTTACAAGTTACATCATAACTTGATCCATTGACGTCACTCTCTTTAAAAAAATATATTAAAAGATCTTGCAATTTTTTATGTTTTCTTTTTAATCTTTTTGAAGAGATTTTGAGTCTAAAATTTTGATCCAATACATTTTAATTACTCAATTTCTTACTCTTCCATTTCTTCTTCTTCTTCTTTTCTTCTTCTTGTGATCCAGTATCTATGAATAAATAAGTAGACAACATGTAAATGTTATTAAAAAATAGCTTTTTTCCTAATTCTCAAAACAGGGTTTCAATAATACAAAGTCCATAGCTAGAAATCAAATATATAGTATATTTTTAACCTTGTAAGGGACAAATTTAAAATATATGAATTTCTTACCTGCTCAATGTTACATTCCTGAACTACCAAAAATAAAATAAAATAAAATGTAACAGAGGCATACATCATTGGAAGAAAAACAATTGTACACCTCATGAGCTGGTATTTACATCCAACAAAAAAACAAAAAGGGTGCAACAAGGGAACAAAGATAAACCTCTACAAAACAGGCTTCAGGACCTGCACTGGAACACCGCCGTCACCACCTTCAACTGACCCATTTTCTTCCAAAGAAGGTGCGGGATTCAAGCAACCCTTATCAGAACCCTTACTTGTAGAAGCATGATTTCTACTTGGACAGGCTTCATGGGAATCACTTTTAACTCTACCATTGTTGCATACATATTCCAAGTTCCCTGTAGCAACACCTCCGGCATGGTCCCAGTGAACACGTTTTCTGAGTTTCCGGGAAATAACTCCAGTGTCTCCTAGAGTTGTGAAATTGTTCTGTTGCAAGATTTCAACAGGGGGCATCTGGGTCTGGATGGTCCTTGAACTTGGCGTGATCTTTTTGCACAATCGACTGGGCCGAGACGAAAGGTTACTGGCAGTCTGACTATCAATACTGTTTGCAGTTTTGCCAAGCTTAGGCTTAGTATGGCAAGAAACACTGACGGGTGAATCTAGACTTAACAACAGGCCAGTGTTTGATTTATCCTTGATTTTGCTAGCTAAACCTAAATTTTGTGGACGCCTACTGTTCTTGGCAACGCCACACTTGTTGTCTTTGGTAAGACCACAACTAGAACTCAGCTCACATTGTTGTTCTTTCAGATTCGCGTTGGTTGAGACTTCTTTTGTTTGAATAGATGAAACCTATTTCAAAGAGGCAGATAGCTATTAACAGAATTGACAATTTAAATGTCCACAGTGAATTCCAAGCTTTATGACTGGTCAATCTCAAATTTTATTAAGCAACGGATGAAAGAGGAAGCTTAGAGGACACACAAACCATACTGAGCCAAAGTACTCAGACACCCAAGTCTCTCCAATTTACATGATGCTGTGAGCATGGGCCAGCTATAAACTAATACAAGGGACTTAAGCATATGAGTCCACTTCCCATGTGAACTCCAAAAGTCTCTATCATGGTCTTACGCAAAAACCAAAAAAAGTAATAGATCAGCTGATTAATCCGACAAGAATGAACTGCAATAACCTGAACAGAGATCTAAACATCATAGAAAAAAGTTGACGAGGTGATGAAGGCTTGAAGTCAAGCTTGTAAAAGTTATTATCCAATTTGAGATTAGATTTTGATAATAATATTCTACAAAACCAAGAAAAAAAATCAAATAAATACATGGGTAACACAAAATTATCAACAAGATTAAGCATCACATGAGAAAAAGGGAAAGAAACAGAGATAGGAAGGAGTCTCGAAGTGTACAAAATTATTCCAGAGGTTGAGAGACGAACCAAGTAAATAAAAAAATAAAAAAAAATAAAAAAAAAAAAAAAGAGTTTAAAGTGATTATGGGGATAATATGTAATTAAAGTCCAAGATCCAATACAGGGTTTCCCCCATTTCACAAATCATTTTAGAAATCACATCAGCATTTTCTGAGAATTTTCTTTGAAGAGCATTTAACACCAAATCAGTCATAATAGCAAGCATTTGAACTCAAGGGTTGATAACAATTCAATACATGTAAAACTCCATGTGGAAAGCATAACATAAAAGAAAGAAACCATGGAACATTATTATTGTGAAAATTAAAGCAATCAGACATGCACGAGCGGGAAAATCAGGAATATTAGGAAAATAAATGGAGAAAAAGAATAACCAAGAAAAGATTAAGAAGAAAATCACAAAGCTAGTCTAGGGCTAAAAAATGATAAAAATTTATTGGCAGTCGTAAAACCTTTTAAGCAATGCTGTTCAATAGACTTCCAAGAGTCACCTATGACACATCTCTATGGGCCCTTCCATTTCTTCCTCAAAGCTCCTCAATCATCTCTTTCTCTTGAACCTCTACATATTTAGCGGGGTTTATGTTTGAGACTAGTAAAGCACTGCTAAGCTAGGAATAGGCTTGTTTTTTGGGCCCTACATAAACATATTTGGCCTGAAAACATGCGATTTCAGTGTTTGGTGGCTGCGTGTGATATTTAATTCCAAGATCTTGGATACACCCAAAGCCAACTGCAATATAAACCAAAAACCAAACCAATGTCAATATAAACTTGATTGGGAGGACAACCCTGCAGATGAAGATTTATGGGGACCGTAGGATCATACCTCCTCCCAATCCATATTGTCATTTTAACAATTATGCTTGGAATGACCCTTGAACAGATATGAGATGTAGGAAATATTGCAGGCTCAACCTGTTCTCAACATTTGTGGTCCATTTGAGGTCGTTTTTCAGGAAACACCTACATGTCTATCTTCAGAAGGCTTTAGGAGTTTAACATGTCTCTCTAGTTCCTTCTATGTTGAACTTCAAAGCATGAGAAAGACATGACAGTTACAGTTGTAATAGCTTCATATTCACAAGCCGAAGAGGTGTATGTAACACTATAGGTGTTTCCTAGTTGAATGGGAATGTGATATTAAATAATTAGGCACTTACTACAAATAATTTATTGGTTATTTTGTACCAAATGGAAACTAATATTTGAATCATAAATTATGAACACTAATAATCATAAACTATCAGGAGAACAGACGTTAGGCCTTTAAATGCAGAACCTAAATCTCATATTAGGAAGCTCTGGCAAACATAGTGAGCATCTAAATTTTAGAGCAACCTTGTGTAGTATCTTAGCAACTGTTTGAGATCACTGTAACCACAAGATATTTTACTTCCCTGGGAAAGCATATTAGTAAAGTGTTTTATTGTGTCTAATTATTTGTCTTCATAGCTGATTAATGGAGATCAGAAAGCATCAATTGCAATGAGATAAAAACTCTCTCAGACACAATAGGATGTGATGTATATTCATAATTGCTACCTAAAAGAAACGTTCAACAATCTTTGCACACAAAGTGTGCAGGTATGACTTAGTTATTAGAAGTCTCTAATTAATCAGTGGAGATCAGATAGCATTGAGTCTGATGAAATAAAACTTATATCCCTAAGACACGGTACAACGTAAGGTACATTGAGCAACTCTTCTATGTTTCTATATTTTAATATTGCAGATTAGCATTTAGCAAAAGTAATAAGTGTAGAATTTCTAATAAACATGAAGTGAAAAATAAAAAATAAAAAGTATAAAAAAAATGAATGCAGTACCTTATTTTGTATATTCACAAGCTGTTCAAAATCTGATTCCTCTCCTTCAGAATCGGCCATCTCTTCACACTCAAACTCTACGTGTTCTCCAATTTCTTCCTCAGAATCACTAAGCTCTTCCTGTTCCATCACAATTTCTGGAAGAGAATGATCGCCTATAGTATCTTCAGAATATTTACTTACGCTATTGCAAGCTAGATCCAACACATTGTCCCTTCGAGCGTGTTCTCTGTTGCTATTAGCAATTGCTATGGAATCTCTAGGAATATTTTCAGTACCTTTATGAGATTGGTTATTTAACTTTTGAAATTGCTTCATACTGCCCTTCCCTAAGCCTATTCCTGATCCATCAGAGTTGTGTATAGTGAAATTGCTCTTTCTCATAAGTTTATCCCTGCTAGATGTAGAACACAAGTGCATTTCCAAGTCTATATCATTAGCCTTCTCATAAGAGCCAGCAAGTTCAGGAGCAGTACCCAGATGACCACCACTGTTGATATGTTGATCAGTCATGGCAGTGTCCAAACAATTCTGAAGATGAGTAGAAGTACCAGGAAACAACTCTGAATCCATGCAAATGCGATCAGCTGAGAAAACTACAGCATCATTGCTTGGATCATCTAGTCTTTGCAGGAGAGGATGAAACTCCATTGAGAATGAGCTTCTGGAGTTTTCCTTTGGCAATAAGGATTCATATGAATTGTGAACTGGGTAAGATGCACCTTGAGATATAGATTTATGGTTGAAGTTGGCATGAAGCTGATTTCCAGGTAAGAAGTTGAATGTTCTGGAGCCATTCATTTGGCAGTATGGGATGTTTGCATCCGCATGACCTTGGAACAGTAATGGATGCATCTGAAGATCTGATTCAGTACCTTTCTCCTCTATTAATAATTGATGATCTCGTGGACATAAATTAACAGCACTCTGATATGAAGAAGTAACATTATTCTTCCCAGAGTCCATTGAAGTCCCAGATTTGGCAACATGAGCTGCTCTTGGAACCAAATTCTCCGCAACAGCACTACCAGGGTTTTTAGCGGAGCAAGATGATCCACAGTGATGGCTTTCAAAAACTGACTGGGAGATTATGCGAACAGATGGAGGAAGATTTACAGGAGGCAAATCTGGTGCTAACCTGACTAATTGGGCAACATTTTTTCTACGAACTCTATATGGGCGTAAATTAACCTGGCTCCTGGAGAATTTAGACTGTACAGTAGGACCACTATGACGAGAAGCAGAGTTAGGTGAATCACATCTTAGATGAGTAAGATGTGATAGATTCCAACCATTTTGGAAGCAATTTGAAGTAGAAAGAAATTCATGTGTATAACCATTTTGAGGTTGGGATAGTACATTATCATTACAGGTTGGTGTCTCAACAATAATATCTGACACTATGCTGTTAGGTTGCAAGTCTCTTGAATTAGGATTCGATATGGGAAGTTCAGATACAACCCTGGAGTTTCCTGAACCCCAATCTGCTAAAAATGCTTCATGCACGCATGCTTCATCTTCATCAACCACCTTATCATCTCCCCCATCACCAAAATTATCAGTCAGATAGTCCTGCAACCCTCACAGTTGTGAGGCCAATACAAGTTAGTAAGAATGAAAAGCAAGCTGCAAATTATTATGAACCTCATATATTGTAGATGTTATTAACTGTATGTCATCAAAAGATCACATAACAACACGTTAATAAATGAATGCAAGGCAGTGTGTTTGTGTACAATTTACCAATGAAAACCTTGATTCAATTTAACAAATCTAAGATAACCAACAAAACAATCGGATATCTTATAAAAGTTATTCCCAGTGCCCAAGCAATTCTAGAAGACCAGAAATGCCCTCAAAACATTAAGGAACCATTATTAGCCGGATGACATCTAGATCAGCATACCAATATGTTGCGAATCAATGATCTTACATAAAGCATATGGTCTTGAACTTGAAAATCATTAAATACTAGAAACAGACTTAGTCAGTCTATATATTTATCCAGTAACTTTACTGGGTACACGTTGGATATGTCTTCAGGCAATCCTCTTGTGACTAAGATATTCATCCAATGAACAAAGAGACAAATTAACTTGTCAGGTAATAGGCAGATGCTTTAAATATTTTTGCACATTAAATAAACTGACCTCTTTCTCAGATGCAGTTTCCCAGTGAACCATAGCTGCAGCTTTACACTTTCTTCTCTGTGATTCATATAACCGCCTCTTTTCCCTTTTAACTGCATCTGATTTATATGACTTCTGAATTCCAAGAGCAATACGCCACTGTCGTGGTAGCAAAGATGGATCTCTATATGGGACGATAAATCTCCAGACAGACATCCAGTCGAGTTTCAATACTCTAAGGCCCTGAGATAATTGAGTTAATTGATAAACACAATTATGTTACAGAGTTACATGAATGAATTTGTCAATCAACAACAAAATGCAGAAGTTTAATCACCTCATGGATGCGTGCCTTCTCCTCTGCAGTCAAAGGAGAGGTCTTCATCCGTCGAACTGCCTGCACAAAGGAAGAGAGCAGATGCATAGGTTCTTAGAGGACAAGCAATATAATGCTGCCAATCATGCAAACCTTATTAGAGTATATACATATCAATCTCGAGGTCCATCAAACAGGCCACATCATGCATAGCATGTGATGTAAAATCATACAAATTGGCTAACTGAAACATTATTTTTCACAGAGCCAAGTGAGTTTAGGAATCCAGAAGAACTACCTAATTTAAATTAGATGGTTAACCACAATAATACATTCCAGGAGCCAATCCTTCTACTACCCAGATTGGAAAATATATCATTCAAGTGTAAAACCATGACAAAGAGTAGAACTACCCCTTGAAATAAACAAAGCAAAAAAACATAAAGAAATGTGACCGTAACTACAGAGTAAGGCAGACGACTCACAAACAGAGATGAATTACTTTGTCGATTGCAAAGAAAACCCATACCTTTATTGGATTTTCTGGCGCTTTAGAAGTGCAGCGGTTTTTCTGCCTAACAAATATCTGCAAACCAAATGAGCACAAAGTCAACCAATTACATTCATATGCAATGCAGTTCTGCAACGGTTCTTGATCCCAGACCTTGTATACCACCACAAACTGTAGTTTTCGACTGCAATTGCATTTTCCTTTATAGAGCTATATCCCGCTTTCAACAAAAAATGCATCCATCCAATATTTTTTTATGAAGATTTGACAAAGCAGATTACTTTAATCAATTCTCACAACTATTATCAATAACTAGTTAAGAAAAAATGACTTTATCAATTATATGTTGGAGCCGGGTATAGAGAATTTTCAATTAAAGGAAGGGGTTGGAATAAGCAGAAATAGAATAGTTGGTTGTGAGTAATCATCATTTGGATAGATTACTGATTTTAAATTTATAAATAGTCAAAGTGACATGAAAATGAAGCGACAAGTGCTCCATGTACTAGCTGTGCCCTGTTTCATAAATAATGTTTTTCAACTAATAATCAATCATTCCAGCATACTTTGTAATGGCTCCCCTTGCTCGCATATTTCATCCAGCATGGGAAGATGTATCTATCCTCAATTAATATAATATTCTAGTTTCTTTTAAAAAAAATTATCAATCATTCTAGGCAATTTTAAAAAAATCATCAAATGATTTTTGTTTTTAACAATAGATGTGCTTTTGTATATTGTTTTAATTATTTATTACAAAATTTAATAAAATATGGTTAAATTACTGAATTTGTTAGACAATTTTCAATTGAAGGGGCACAATTTGGAAAGATACTTTGTGAGTGCCCCACTAAAATGTACCTTATATATGAGGGAATAGAGATTTCGAACTCAGAAATCAGATTACTTCCATTAACTGGCTAAAAGGTCACCATAACTATTGTCAAGTACTAACCCAACCCAAGTAATATGTTATCAAATATGTCTTCATGATACTCCAATTAAAAGAAAACAATAAAACACTAAGATAAGAACATAAATCATACCAAACACATCACAATCTCCCATCTAAAGCAAAAGTACCAAAAGATCAGTTGCTAGGGTCCGTGAACAAAATAAGAAATCCAAGTGAACCAATAACACAAAATAAGGAGAAACCAAAACAAGCAAGAAATTAAAGCCAAGACATGCAACTAGTAACCAACACCACAGATCAAAGTAGTCATGACTGACATAAGTCAACATGAAATAATGCATATATATAGTTATTTCAAAAAATAATGCATATATATAGCTACAGAAAATAGCAGATTCATTACAACTGGTGAACAGGGCCAAAAACTATAGTGAAACTCATTATGTAATAGATAAAACAAATAGAGAAAAAGCAAAAAAAAAAAAAAAAAAAAAAAAAAAAAACATTGGATCAACCTGATGTTTGGTTTTGCAAGGAAGAAAACGCCGCTGAATGGCTTTCCAGTCAGTATTGTATTCCATCAACCCCAGAGCTAGTAATCTGTGTCGAAGTTCCCATGAGAAAGCAAACATGATCATATTGAAAGACAATATGGAAGAATTTAAACAAGAAACTATACAACCAAATCAAGTAAATATAAATCACATATGCTGACATCAATAGGTAAAGAACTTGACTTTGCCATGAACTTCAATCATATTAGAACTGCAGGAAAGACTGAAACACATCGTGCAAAAAATTATCCTGTTAGGAAATCTTAGAGTAAAAATGAATAATTTTCAGCTAAGCGCTTTTTGCAAAAAAAATTTTATCTTACAGAACTATCATAAATTATGAACTAATTTAGAGAACAATTTATAGCCTCAATAATGTCTGAAGCTTACTTAACATATAAAGAACTATTTTATAACTTTTTTTAGTATTGGAGTTTCACAAAGTATTTCAATTTATTTACCTTTTTTTTTGTATTTTTATCAGCATTTACCCTAAAAGTTGATGATAAGAAATTTTATGTTCAGTGGAACTTTAGAGTTTTGGAGAATTCTAAGTACATGTGACTCCTAAAAACTACAAAGTGGTAAATTGCCACATGCCACTATCATTTTGTTTTTTCAAGGGAAGAACACCACTATTGCTTTTAATGAACAATTGTCAGTGAATGTAGAAAACAGACATGCAAATCAAGTAGAGTGTGCTCCTAATGACCAACTAGAAGAGAAAAAGAAAAACAGGGACACTTGACGAGCTTAAAATTTTGATGTGCACCAATTATATAAAACTGGAAGGCCATACTGACAAGCAGATGCCATGTTCAGTTAGCCGTAATGGTAGCATGCAGCAACATTTAATTTATTAAGGCATGCCCACAGGTCTCAAGTGGTACATAAACTAAAGTAAGCATGAAGCTGATAGCATAAAATGAAAATTTTCAAAACACAAAACATAAATCATTTCAAATTATTCAATATCTAATGTTTAAAAAAATTAAATACTCAAAAACAAAATTCAGAATACAATATTTGCCACAGTATTAGTGCCAATATTACAAAATTCATATAGCAGTTTAGACCATTGATGTTAAAGCATGACTATCATAGATCACTAGAATACAAAATTAAAATGCTTCAATATGTGTCTGGCAAGTAGCAATTATGCGATCCAAATAATTATTAGCTTTAAAAAAGTATGAACAGGCCCTCCAATAAGAAGATAATTTCCCAGATCCAGATTATAATGATACAATAAAAAGTACAGTGTATAACTAAGTTCAAGATAACAACTATAACAATTTGCACATTGTGCCAGACTTAAGTTTGTTATATATAGCCTGTAAAATACCATTTTTATTAAATTTGATAGTCATTACAGTTCCACTTCTTCAGAGGATACAAGATTAAAAACCATACGTACTGGATGAATTTGATAAACTATCAAACAGAAGCATGCAACTTACTCATCCTCTGCATCCGTGAAAAGTTTGCGGTTGGCAACAGCTGCTGGAGGAGGCTTATGTGGAAATAATGCTGCATTGAACAATGGATAAAATCTCTGTGCCAACTGGACAATTTTCTTAGGAACAAGAGCAACTGATTGCTTCTTGGTGCTTTCAACAGGTGTAGCAGCCAAGGTCTTCTTAGGTTTCTGATGTCCAGGAATGGATGAGTTAACAGTAGTTGAGCTTTGGCAACTTGATTCTCCTAAATGCCCACAACTAGCTTCCAAAGACAATGGAAGAGTAGGGAGGGGGAAAAGAGGTTCTCTTTCATAGTGACCATCAAACATAGATTCCACATGGCGTTGCTGATATTCTTGGACAGCTGTTAAGAACAATTCTAATTTAGAAATATATAGATATACAAAGGGAAAAGGCCATCAACCTTTCTGTGGACTATGGTAAGAATTTAGTGTAATACCAGTTCAAATTAATACAAAGTACCTTTAGAAACATCATGCATATAGCTGCCAAGTAAAGGAACTGGAGCCACATCAATAATTGATAGTAAAGGATCATTTATCAGAGGCACCCATAGTGAAGACTCGGAAGTTTGAAGAGGATCAGCACGTCCACCATGAACACATTCATCATATCTTCCCTTAGAAGGGGAAATGCTATGAGATACTAGTGTCATGTCATTGCTGTCTGGGCTGCCTTTTTGTGAAGATGAATCACCAGGATCCTCCATCCAAGAACATTTTAAAAGCCCATCAGACACCGATGGGTGTATATATGGAGGGCGAAAGCAAAAGTCTGGATATGGAACCTTTCTCCAAGCTAATACTTCATCACGTTTACAAATTATTTCTGAAATCATTCGCTTAAGCTCACCAACAATGTGCTGACAAGAAGGATCAAGAACACACAAGGAGAATACCTGAACAAGAAGTTGTACATGCTCATGTATCAAGCAATGCAACTGTCCAATTTGATGAGGAGTGAAACCATTTACTAGGCCAGCTTGAGATGAGGAAGAAGGGCACTGAAAAGAGACGTCAGGCACTAGCTTTTGTGGACCAAAGCCAGGGAACGTTGCCATTTGTGCATTTGGAACAAAGGGCAATAGAGGACGCAATGGCCTATTGGCCTGCCCCAAGATCTTTTTCTTATTTTGTACAGAAACTTTTTGGCGTTTATTTTGCCTGGTCTCAGGACGGCGACCTCCTCCACCATATGTCTCTTGTCTATCGAAATCATTTATATTTTCTTCCAATTCACTTTCCAATGCCTCTTCAATTTCTACCTCAAAGTCAGCATCATTTTCTTCATCCTCATCATACAGATTTTCATTTCCCTGAATATGGTGATTTTCATCATCATCTCCCCCATGTAAAACAGCAGCAAGAAATTTCCGATATTCTTGCTCATCATCAACATTTTGAAGATCATCATCATCATCCGTTTCCTGAAGAAAAGTCTCCAGTTCATCAAGTGTGAAATTAGCAAGTGAGTAACGAGCCCTGGTTCGTCTGCAGATTGCATCTTCATCATCCCAATCATTAACAAGCTTATTGGGATCTCTTAAATCTGTTGACTGTACTTGACTAACATCTTCAACAACCTCGGTTCCACTAGTTGAGGCATTGTCATTAATTGGAACCGTAGCATTAGTAGCATTACACTTTACTGGATAATTGGATCCAATTTCTACGAGAGAAGTTGAAGCTGATTTCTTCTGTTTTGGCTTCCTTGTTGCAGTGGCTTCCGATTCTTTGTCATAGGCTCCTTGATCCAAAACTTCACAATGCATCAAATGATCTTTTTTGTCATTTTGCCCTTTGGTTGATAATGAGTTAATTTCTTTAACACCCAAAGATTCCCCTACATTGTCCACCACACCAGCACTAAAACCTTCATTGTCAGAACTCAAACTGGAAGACGCTTCTGGTGAAGCAGTTTCTTTTAAGAACGGGTCGAAGTCCACATCCTCTTCCTCATCCTCCTCCAGTACCAAATGCCCATTATTACCTTCAGCTTCTGTAGCTTGGGCATAACATGACAACATGCTGAACTCTAAAGAAAGAAAAGGCAAACACCCAAGGTGCTTAAGAAATTCAATAGCTACAAAACACCATGGCTGATCAAGTAAACAAACTCCCATAAACAACAATATATTTTTTAAGTGTCTTTTGCAGTTTCCAAGAGCAGATTGTCCTGTTTGAAATTGGCTCTGGAAGTAGGGATCAATCAAACAACCCCATGTCATGAATTACAATACACAACTTCAACCATCAAAGTTATGATTCATAGGTCATAGTTAAGGAACTAACCAAGAAACTGAAGTTTAAAGTCAGCCTTTGAACTTCGATCATGTTACTCCATGAATAATGTGCTTAATAAACGCAGCTACAAACCCTAAACTCAACTATATATTCTTCTATTATAAACAAAAGGGCACCCTAACCTCAAATTCGTATAGAAAATGCCCAAATTCCTAGTCTTGAATGAAAAATTTAGAAACCCTAACTTCGATTCGGAGAAATTCGAATGAGAACACACAAAATAGATTCAAAAAGAAATTTAATCAAATCTCTTCACGAAGATCGAATTACCTGAATGCCGCAGCAAAAAGCGACGCCAACTCGATAACGAAACCCTTCTCCCAATCAGTTTCAATCCTTTTTGTTACTAAAGCTGAAAAATTGAAGCTTCAATGGTGACTGCGCAGTGACGACGGAGAAGAAGCCTTGTGTTTTCAAGTTATAAAATACTTTTAAGCTTATATTTATAATTGAAAATAAATAAAAGTTTTCAGTTTTAATTTCTAAAACAAAAAATACATTCTAAAAATAAAGTTTTTTTTTCCTTTTTTATTACTTGCTGCCACGTGGAAAATATTATGTAAATTAATTATCATTATCCCACTCTCATTTCAATTAAAAATAAAACTCATGACTTTTAGCTACAGAGTTTTGGAATTCCAATACCAAGTGATAGAGCAAATGCAATTTTACTTCAAAATAAAAGATTTTGTTTATCTTTCTCACAAGCAACAAGTTATTCAATTTTTTTTTTAACCAAATAAGGTTTTATATTCTCAAATTTTCATACCCACAAATCTGTATCCTAGTTACAGTTATAATGATTATTGTGGGTGGGTATTTAATTTTTATTTCAGGCTATTTTTTTAATTTTGATTTAATGAAATTTTCATTTTTTTCTAAAATTAATTTTAACTTTTTTTATTTTTATGATATATATTCATGTCTGTTTTACATACATTTCAAAATTAATTATCGTTTAAACTACTGTAAAGTCATTATTAAGATAACTCTTTCAATTTAGTTTTATTTGTACTGAACGATTAAATTTAAGGCCTCAGATTAAAAAGGTATTGAGTTTCGTCCACTGGACTCTATTTCTATAGTATCTTAATTTATTTTAACTAATAAAATATAATTTAAACATTTTTAGGTTATTTTATTATTAGAGTTATTAGTAAAGTTTTAGGTAATACCTTGAAATAAACTATTTAAATCATCTTGCTATGCCTTGTTTTCTCTTTTTTTTTTTCATGTTATTAGCTCATTTTATTTTTATTTTTATTTTTTGTTTTTATTTTTTGTTTTTTTTAAATCTATTTTGAAATTTAGGCATTGTCCTCAGCTTACCATACGCAAAAAAGTAATATGGAAATTAGAATGACATCTTATACAATATGTAAAAGTTTATGGCCCAATAATTAGAATATAAATCAAAATGTGAAA
>JAJIYU010013586.1:0-13749 GCA_030144865.1 Tinospora cordifolia
TTTTTTCTTAGCCCTAAGAATTAAAATTTATACTTTTCAAGTATTTTATTTTATGTTTATTTACTTTAACTATTATTCAAAAAGTTTTATAAGTTTTTTGGGATGTTACAAGCCGGGTATGGGCCCTCTCATCTCTCTGTCTGTCTTGGGCCTGGGCTACAGGTGCCACTATTGGCCCAACTAGTGGCTCAGCAGCTGGTGCGTTAGGTGGGGCAGGTTATACAATAGGCTCAGCTCTCTGCCTCTTAGCCTCTAACCGATCTAGACTCTGCATTAGTAAGGTTGTCTGGACCTGAGCAACCTCATTAGAGGCCCTAATCACTGCCTTGAGTCTTTGTATATGATCTAGTTCGAGTTAAATAGGAGGGGTGGTGGTGGCGTCGGCTTCCGAGGCTCAAGCTGTGGTCTGCCCCGCCTAGGTGGTGTTGTACCTCACTAAGGTGGCATATCTATCTGCGGTTTAAATTGGAATGCTGGTCATTCATATATTCAAAATAGACCTGACTCTAAAAGTTTTCTAGTGTTTTAATTTATGTTCAAATACATTTTATGACTGCTAGCCTTCCTTTCTTTATTCGGTGTTTGCTTACTTTCGCAATCATTCTGATATCATATAGGGTCTTCACTTATTTGTGTTTCGAACCTCGGGCTCTGATACCAAGTCTTGTCGGACCCCCTTCTCTAAGCCAAGACGAGTTTGCCCGACCACTATTAAGCCATTTCCAAATCTCATACGATCAGTCGATATTAGAATAATTGGAACACTTAAAAAACAAAAGTAAGCAACAACCAACGCGGAAGCATTTCATTTACATTAGTCTTGTCCAAAATACATATTTGACCATTTAGACAAGTACAATAATGACTAACCTTAAATGAAAAGAAAAAGACCAAAAGAAGCTGAGACATGAGTCGTCAAGGGGTCAGGCAATCACTACGCCTTTCCCCTTATCAGCCGCTGTAGAACCTGAAATGATGATAGAGTAGTGAGCCTATAATCAACGTGGCTCAGTGAGTAGGAAGTTCAGCATGTCATCCATAACCAATATTCCAAAATAATGCATGTATGCATGAATAGTAAAGATGGTATAACATTTGAAACCATGACATAGTATAAAAATAGTTATAAATAGTGCAACAGTTTCATAAAGCATCTCAAATCCATGATAGTTAAAAATGTATCCAGGCTAGGTTAACTCAACAAACCCAACCTATGGTCACTGCTCGAGCGGGTCGTAAGTCAGGCATACTGGCCACTTGAGCGGGTTGTAAGCTAGGCGTACTTCTCGAACACCCTAACCCCGCACTCGGACCTTGAGTCAAATCTCATCGTGTATCCTGACCCCGCGCGTGGACCTCGAGCCCTTGGTCTCACTACCGTGTACATCTAAATAGCTTAAAACCAATCAAATGTATTTAAATCTTGTGAAAACATTGAAACCATAACATATCATACAAGTTTTATGCAAGGAATAGAAATCATAGAAGACACCTGAGTCAAACTACTTATCTCGGGTCCTGCACACCGATGTCCTATTGACAACTGATCCAGTCCCGTGGTACTTTCTCGAATCTACATCAATCAAACTCAATCTCAGTTCTATCCATACAGTGACCCAATATCTAATCTCACTGTCCCTACTTAGTTTCATCGACCCGAACCATTTCGGTCAATCTGTCAAACTTGGCCAACTCTGGTCAAATCTGGTCAATGTGGTCATCCTAGTCACTGATGGTCAATTTGTGCCCAAATTGGGTCAAAATTGGTTCAAAACCCCAAGTTCTAACACTTAGTCACATTTTTAGCTTAAGGCCCTAACTGCGCAACAATTTTTTCAATTTTTCTGCAGGCAAGCTGTACATTGGATTTCTATCAAATTTTCAGATATGTTCTAGACTCCTTAAACCTCTACTAGAATTTTAAATCATGGATTTAAGACTTTATTTGGTAGTGCTTTTAGCTAAGATTTTAGGGACTATGTGTTCTTAGATTTTGTATAATAGGTAGTGACTGTTTTCCACATTTGACCCACTTATCTACATCAGATTACTCCGAAATTTGGTAGGCATAAACTAGACATACTTATGAATCTCTCTACCAAATTTTAGCTCAATCCACAGAGGTTTGCCCATCTAATTTAATCTCTGAATTTTCAGTTAAATCACAGGAACTTCTGGGTTCACACTTCCTAGCAATAAATTTTTTAAATTTCCTGTGATCAATCCAATCGTTGGATTTATGTAAACATTTTCAGATTTGATCTATTCTTTCCAAAACGTTACTAAAATTTTATTTCAAAATTTTTGGACATTGTTTGCTATGATTTTTAATAAGGATATCAGGAAAGTTGAATTCTTGGACTGCATGTTTCCAACAATCAATTATGTATTCAATTGACCCACTAAATCAATTCAGATAGGGATGAAATTTGGCACACTCAATCTAGACATGTCCAATGACCTCCCCACTAAATTTCAACTTGAAATACCTACGTTTGGTCAGTCAACTAATATGATACTTCTCTATCCTGAAACTGATTTTTTTAATTTCCAAGTTTTCTAAGTTGTTTTAAGTGGCTAATTTTCCCCCTCTACAGCAGTGATTCGAGGGTCTATTTTACTGATTTTGAATGGTTTCAGATCCCTAAACACTAGTCTATTAAGTATCATCTAAAACAGTAAGTAAGTATAACCCTAATCACCCTCAATTTCAAGTTTCATCATAGCAAACCTAAGAGATTTTTCAGAAAATATTCTAAGTCCTAGAATCCTAATTGACAAGGCACATTGGCAAGCATGGTAAAACATATTCACAAAGGGTTATGGTTCAAAACTTATACTTTCTTGTAGTCCTCAAAGTGAGCTTTAATCACTCCAAAATTTGGCTTGATCCAATGCTCTTATCCACTTCAACTGGTGGTCCAAAGTTGCCTCTAACACTAATTTTCTGAAAAACTGCTACACAGTTGGTGAGCAGTCCACGTTGGCCCTATTTTTGACACAATTTTATAGTTATTTGTTATTTTGTATAAAAGGAAAGTTAAAGTAGACGTTTCAACCTTTTCAACAAGCTATCATACGTCCAAAACGGACCTCCGATAGGGTATGAACCAACCCTACACAGTTCATATCAGCACTCCCTTTTCAGTTTTTTGGATTTGAAACCTTGTGAACAGCTCCGTTTCCTAGCAGTTTCAGCTTCAGATGGCTCCAAGATCCAACAAACTACTTATGGGACTTCGTAGAGGGTAGTATGAGCTTCAAAACAAGCTAAGATTCGAAGGATTTGGCTAAGAAATGAAGGAGATATGAGACACGTGCCTCCAAAGTCTTATGTTGGATGCCTAGTTGGCATCATTCATTGGCCACCCCAAAACCATGGACCAAAAACCATGGATTCCCCTAGTTTTTTAGCTTGGAAAATCACCCTAAAATGTCAAAAATTGAGCAAAAATCGAACAAAAAGACAAAAAATCAAGAGGGGACTAGATTTTTAGGCGTGTGGGCCGGCCAGCCCAATTGGGCCGACCAATGCGCCAGGCCCGAGCCCGCACGGGCTTTGACCAGCTGGGGGGGCCTGGGCCGCCCAGGCCCGCCCCCCACCCAAATACCTTTTTTTTTTTCCTTATACCCACACATATACATATATATGTATATATACCCGAAAATTTGCATTTTTTTCTTCTAAAATCATTAAAAATCATTATTTTACCATCTCTCATCAAGATCTCCCATTATACATCATTTTTTCATTTATTCAATTATTTTTTCTAAAAATTGAATAATCCATCAAAAATTATATTTTTCTCTAAAAAATTATTTTAATTACTCTAAAAATTTCATAATTATTTCAAAGATTCAATAATTAATCCTAAAAATTATTCCTTTCAAGAAATTACATTTTTTCCCATTATTTCAATTTTCTCCAATAATAATTTAAAATTGAGAAAATTTAGATAAATCCACGTATTTCCATTAAAATTTCAGAAAATACATACTTTAAACCCAAAAATTTCTATGTACAAAATCATGGGTCGTCACATCTAGGACCCAAAAAAAACCCTCAACATTCATCAAAGTATTTGATTCCAAGTATGTACCTTTCTCTCATTGTTTTATATAGTTTATCTATGCTGCCATTTAGGGGGAGATTCACATCTCATAAGCTGCTAATAGGTTTTAATTGGTTGAGGGAGAGTGAGATTTTCATTAAGAATTTATAGTACCTATGCTGCAATTGCTGCTCTCGTTGTCCTTCTTATAGTTTTACCAATCCTTTCTCATAGTAAGTCAATATATGGGCTAATTGAAGAGTTAATTGGTGGCAATCCTTATGCAATAGCAGTAGTTTATGGTTTTCTTAGTACAATAATCCTTGCAAACCATGTTAACATATTTAAAATAATTATTAGTTTTGGTTTGAAATGTGTTTATTTTTTCTATGTACAATATTTCTGCAACATATTTCTGTTGGATTGAAGGACAATCATTATAGCAACTCAAAGAGGCTTAGGAAACCTATCTACTCCTTTTATAAGGTATCCACAAGAGGTGGGAGCCAAAATCCCCAAATCATATAGGTTAAAATCATTGACAGCTCTAAGTGAAATCCAATTGTTGGGAAAGAAGAAACCTATTCTATTTGTTTTTTATGATGAAGACACATTTGACTTCTCTACTATAAAGGGTTGCATAGTAATTAGGATTGAGGAAGAAGAAAAAAAAGAGCAATCCATCAATTTTGAAGAATAATCTTTTACCCATTTAGGTGTCATTCTTTGCACATCTTATGTTTACGCTAAATCTATTTTAAAAACTATTTTAGAGTCCACCAAAGTTTCAATTTTAGTCCATGAAAAAAATTAGATTTCATAACATAACATAGCAGCACAGCTCAAAGCCCCAAATTGAATTGTAGCACCAGTGACCAGATCTAAAGCTTCTGCTAGTCGCCAAGGAAAGACAAAGAGGCAGCCCCTGTTCTTGAACATTAAACTCCAAAGAAAATGGATGATTCTACTAAAGTGCTAAGGATTAAAGCGATAGCTATGAGCTTTTTTGTTTTTCAACAACTTAGGCAAATAAGCCTTGTGGAAAGCAATGGCACCCAACAAATTTCTTGTAGTACGAGATATATTCCTTTAAGTTTTTTTTCCATCGATTATAAATGAATATTTCTTTATCTCTCAAATTTTGATTGTGTTATTATTTAGGGAAATGTTCAAAGTTTCAAATTTAAAATTTTAGCCCTCATAAGGTTGGCATTAAGAAAGAGCATGATTTCTCTACAATCAAGATTGTTAAGTGTAAAAAGGGGGAAAATGTGTGTGTGCACGTGTGGAGTTAAAAAGGGGGAGACTACTTGTGCAGTGTGTGTGTGTATAACACACTTATGTTTGTCTATAGCAAGATCAACTGTGTTGTTGTTTCTACTCAAATCTTATCTGAATTTTCTGCTCCTAATTTACACTCTTTTATACATTGAATGATCAATGTTGCATTCTATGTTTTTTTGAATTTTTTGATCCTAATTTACACTCTCTTATACATTGAATGATCAATGCTGCATTTTGGTTGATCTTGTTACACATAGATATCTTGATATCACATACTATCTTGTTTTGTACCAAAAAATGTCAAAATGACAGATTGTTGAAAAATGTCACATCACACATAATGTAGCACTTTGAGTTTTCAAGTTTGATACTAACTATGCATGCTGAATGTGCATACAGATCACGCATCTTTGTGTTTGAAAGTAATCTAATGATCCTTGATAGATAATTCTCTACATATTTGCTTGGAAATAATCTAATAATCTTTGATATATTATTTTAGACAAGAAAAAAAATCTTTTGTGTTTTCAATTCAATAAAGATTTTATTTTTTGAGAAAGCTTTAATGAGAAAAGTTTTTCCTAAATCTAAATTTTGAAATCTGAATGTTTGATTGATATAGAATATTATTTTTCTTTTCAGATTTTATAAAAAAGGAAAGTCATCCTTGTTAGAAACATTTAATTAAATAAAAACCTTTGGTTATGTAAAGTTTTTAATGTTGTGGTCAAGTTTTGAATTTAAGAAAGACAAGTTTTCAGGTTAAGATGGAAACATTTGAAATTCTAATCATTTCTGAAGATAACATTGATATAAGGTATTCTTGCGTACTCAAAATTGTTTCCTAAACAAAATTGACAAGATTATTTTTCAGTGCAATGACACATGTAGTTTATTTATTTAAGTATTGTTTTTATATATATAGTATATATGGCACATGTGTTGACTTAACTTATTATTGGTATATGTAGTACATATAAATATACATAATATATAAGGCATAATATACATGGTACATATAAAATATATAAATATTTTAGATATTAATTTAATTGGTTTATTTATTTCTAAATTAAATTATAAGAGCCGTGAAGTTTTATACCCAAATATTTATGTCGGCTAATTAATTATTTTTTAATGTCACTTTATCTCATTTTAAAACTTGTTAACTTAATTATTTTATACTTATTTTTTGGTCCTATTAAGCTTACAATTTTTTTTTGTATTTTTTATTATCTAGTAACCACATTTTTATTTTTTATTTTTTATTTTAATTAATCTTATGCTATAATGTAAATATTTGTTTATCCTATGTGACAACAACTAGCTAGTAGCTATTTTTGTTTATTAAAGATTTTTCTAATTTAATATTTTATTTAAATAAAATATTTTCTCATCAAATACAAAATCAAAATTGTAGACTTATTCGTTTCTTAAATTTATTACCATTTGATATTTATGAGAAATTTAAAATTATGTTTTTAGAAATATTTATAAAAAGTATTTATATTTTAATATATTAAAATATTGAATTTAAAATAAAGGATACATAATTTAGAGGAACTACAGAAAATGTCTCAAAAATAAACATAAAATCATTAATGTATGTGCCTCTTTAAAAAATTTACATGTATACTATATATTGTTAAATATTATCAAATTTACTAGAAAATATATATAAGTCGCATGAAAATTTCTATTTTATATCATTCCATTGTTTTCGTTTTTTCAAGACACTCGCATCACCTTGTTTCCATTTTAGAGCCCTAAATTGACGAAACAAATCTTTCTTTCTTCTCCATTGTTGATCAAGTAACTTTTTCATTGTTATAATAACGAAGAAGATCGTAAAAGTTGATAAGAATGCTGACGCTTCTCAATCTTAATATTATACCAACTGTATATTTTTTTAATCATCTAACAACACATATGAAGATATACAATGCTAATATCCTAGCTGTATACAAATATTGTACAGATTGCATAAATTTTTTGATCATCTAACAGCATATATGGTGGTATATAATCTAAATATCCTAAATGTATACGAATATTATATAGACTGTATACATTTTCTATCATCTAACAACATATATGATACTATACAATCTTAATATCCTAACTGTATACAAATATTGTACAGGCAGTATACCATTGTGTTCACTAAACAAAATATATGCTGGTATATTGTCGGAACCCCTTCTCTAAGTCAAGGGTGGCCCGACTGGCACAATGGCTCGATGAACTCACTCACCACGTTGAGTTCACCCAACCAGTGTTAAGCTCTTTTCCAATCCTATACAATAGGTGATATCAAAATAATTGAAACACTTAAAAGCGAAAGTAAGCAACATACGAAAGAGAAAACATTTCATTACATATTTATCTTGTGCAAAATACAAAATTGATCATTTACACATGTACAAGGAATGACCAACCTCTATATCAAGACCAAAAAGAAAGGGGACAAGAGTCGTCAAGGAGTTAGGCGATCACCACGCCTTTCCCTTTATTAGCCACTGAAGAACCTGAAATAGTAATAGAATAGTGAGCCTAAAATCAACGTGGCTTAGTAAGTAGAAAGTCCAGTGTGTCAACCATAACCAATACTCCTAAATAATGCATATATGCATGAGCAACAGAAATAATATAAAATCTAAATGCATGGCATAGTACAAAGCAGTTATAAATGATGCAGCCATTATTAAACATTTCAAATCCATGTCAATTAAAAAACGTATTCAGGGTAGAGTTAACTCAACAAATCCAACCTATGGTTACTGCTCTAGCTGGTTCTGAGTCAAGCGTACTGGCTACTCGAGTGGGTCGTGAGCTAGGCGTACTTGTCAAATATCCTACCCCGAAGCTCAACCCTTGAGTATTGTGACTCAAGCGAGTTCGATGGCTAGACGCACCGATCATATGCCCTAATCCCTAGTGCTCGGACTTGGAGTCTAATCTCAATCACGTCAATTATCCTGAACCCGACGCTCGGCCCTTGAGCCTATGGTCTCACTACCAGTGTATATCTACACATCTCAAAATCAATCAGATGTATCTAAATCTCGTGAAACCATTTAAATCATGTCATTTCACACAAGTTTTATGCAAGGAATACAAGTCACATAAAATACCTGAATCAAACTACTCACTTCGGGTCCTGCGCATCGATGTCCCGTTGACAACCAACCTAGTCCTGTAGTGCTCACTCGAATCTGCATCAATTAAACTCAATCTCAATTCTATCCATACAATGGCCTAATCTCTGATCTCGTTGTCCCCACTTAGTTTTGATCAACTCAAATCGTCTCGGTCAAGGTTTGGTCAATCGGACAAACCTGGTCATCTCTAGTCAACGTGGTCAACCTGGTCAATTTGTGCCCAAATTGGGTCAAAATAGGTCAATTGGGTCAAAATTAGGTCATTTGGGTCAAAATTCCCAAATTCTAATACTTAGCCAAATTTTGAGCTCTTTGCTCTCTTGTGCAGTGGATTTGTCAATTTTTTTTGTGATCAATCTGTAAGTTAGATTTATGTTAAACTTTTCAAATTTCATCTAGACTGCCTAAACTTTCACAGAATTTTAGTTTATGATTTTTGGACACCATTTACTAAGGTTTCTAACTACATTAACAGAGATTGTGAAATCCTGTATTCCCTGTGACAGACAATCACTTAGTGAGTTGGTTAACCTACATTTCAAATTCAGAATGGCCTGAAATTTGGCACACGGTCACTTAGTGAGTTGGTTGACCTACTTTTCAAATTCAGAATGGCTTGGATTTTGGCACACATACTATTGACATGTCCAATGACCTTTCTAACAAATTGTAGCTCAAATTACCTTCAGTTGGTGAGTCAACTAGTCCCCTACTTTTCTGTCCATGTAACATATTATTCAATGATTCAAATCCCCTTTGGTTTTTAAGTGTCTATCTACTCTAGTTCCAACACCAACCGAGGTTGTTTCTTGCTGTTTTTGCAAGAGTTTAGATATTAGAATTCTGATTAATTAATTCTTACTCAAAACAGCAAGCAACTATAGTTATATTTGCTCTCAAACATAACTCCAAAACATGGCATGCATAAGGGTGTTCTAGAATTTTACTAAGTCCCATAATACTTAACTAACAAGGCATGTTTGCAAGCATATAAAATCTAAACTACAGAGGCTTTTGGTTCGAGGTTTTTACCTTTTCATAGTCCCAAGTATAGGGTTCGAAACGCTTTTGATCTTAGTCCAAATGGACTCCTCTAGGTACCCAAACAATGCTTCCAATCTGGTCCCAAAGTTTGCTTTTTGTAGGATATGTCGAAACAATTGATTAGTCAGTCAGTTTCATAGCCTTATAAAATAAATTAAACACTTGGACATGGAAGTACTCGTAAAAAGAAAGAAAAAGAGGGGTTTTACCTTAAGAACGAGTTTTGGATGGCTGAGAAATCACTCTCCCAAAAATCGAATCACACTATTTTCTACAACTTTTTAGTTTGCAAGTGTGTTGTGCAGCCCCCTTTGATGGTATTTTTACCTCCTAAGGCTGTGCGTTTTGGACAAAGGTTGGCACAAGGTTGAAGAGGGTATTGAGAGCTTCAAAATGAGCCAAATCCTAAAGAAAACGAATGAGAATTGAAGAAGTCATAGGCTCTGGAAAATGGGAGGAAAGAGCTGGAAAATCTAGAAAATTCCTACTCAAGTATCGTTTTGTTACATGGAGGGGGGTGTTTGCATGGCAAAACAATGTGCCACGTGGCCATCCATATGGCCCTTGAGCTTCCATGCAGGATCACCAGTTGGCACTACTAACTAGCTTGCTCAAGAGGTGGGATTTGATGGTTGAAACCATAGATTCATATGGTTTCCTACTGGAAATCACCTAGAAATTCACCAAAATTCGTCAAAAATTGTAAGGAAATTCATGGGAAGCAGAAGGGCGGCGCCTGGGCTGCCAAGCGCCCTAGGCCGGCCCAGCCGCTAGGCGCAGCCGGGCTCGACCCACACGGATCGAGAGGCCCGTGCACCCAAACGGCCCGCACGGGCCTAACGGCCTATGTGGCCCTACCCAACCCACACGGGCTTGGGCCAATGCATTCGGCCCATGCGGCTTGGCAGCACCCTCTTCATCATTTTTTTTTGTTTTGTTTTCTTTTTCTTAATTCTATTTTCCTTGTTTGTATAAACACATATTTCTATCTGAATTTTTGCCATTTGTTTCTCTAAAATTATTAAAAATCATTAAATCATCATTTCTCATCAAGATCTTCCAATTATACACCATTTTCATTTTTTATATAATTATTTTCTCAAAAATTGAATAATCCACTAAAAATTACCTTTTTCTCCCAAAAATTTCATAATTATTCCGAAAATTCAATAATCAATCCCAAAAATCATTTCTCTCAAGAAATTACATTTTTCTTATTATTTCATGTATTTTTTTTCCTCAAAATTGTATTTTTCTCCATTATTCTAATTTTCTCCAATAAATAATTTAAAATTGAGAAAAATTGAAATAAATCCATGTATTTCCGTTAAAATTCTTAAAAATACATATATCGGACCCGAAAATTTTCATGTGTCAAAACATGGGTCATCACATATATGATGTATATAATCTTAATATCCTAACTGTATATGAATATTATACAGATTGTATACCAATTTTTGTTCATTCAACAAAATATATGATGGTATACATTCTGAATATGTATATGCATATTGTACAAATAGTATACCGTTTTGATCATCTAACACAATATATGATGGCATATAATCTTTATATGCTAACTGTATGCAAATATTATACAAATAGTATACCGTTTTGTTCAGTCAACAAAATATATGATGGTATACAATCTTAATATCTTAACTATATACAAATATCATACAGACTGTATGCCAATTTTGGTTTATCCAACAAAATATATGATGGTATACAATCTAAATATGTATACGAATATTATACAAACAATATACCATTTTGATCATCTAACATAATATATGATAGTATACAATCTTAATTTCTTAAATGTATACAAATATTATACAGACTATATACCAATTTTTGTTCTTTCAACAAAATATATGATGGTATACAATTTAAATATCCTAACTATATACAAGTATTATACAGACAGTATACCATTTTGTTCATTAAACAAAATATATGATGGTATACAATCTTAATATCCTAACTGTACACAAATATTATACAAACGATATACCGTTTTAATCATCTAGCAACATATATGATGGTAGACAACCTTAATATCCTAACTATATACCAATGTCATACAGGATGAATACCATTTTTTTTATCATCTAACAACATTTCTCATTTTACAGTATTAATATCCTTATTTTATACGAGTATCATACAAACTATATACCCCATTTGAATCATCTAGCAACATATCTTATTCAACAATGATAATATCCTAACTATATACAAATGTTTTACATACTATATACTAGTTTTTGAATCATCTGATAATATATGTCATTCCGCAATGCTAATATCCTAAATGTATATAGATGTTATATATACTGTATATCAATGTTTTTAATCCACATAAAAATCTTCTAGTTGCGTTGACAGTTGATTCACGAATCTCTATATGCAATTACAATTCTTTGATCCATTTCATCGAGCAAGTTTCCTATTAATATGTCACAAAATTTACGATCTCTATATACCAATGTTCGCAAATCTATTGTATGTTGCAGTTGCGCCACTCAATTGATTTTTGTATACCAGTGCCTATTTCTTGATCTCTGTATGCCAATGCTCTTCTGCTCTGTTAAGGAAACAAATTCATAAACGAACTGAGATTTTTTATCATTGTTTCTTATTTTGATGATTGAGCTTTTTTCCTTTTACCTTTGCTTGCAAGTTTCTTGTAAATTCTGGGATTATTCTCTCTTGATAAATGATTGCGCCATTTTTGCAAAAAAAGTCGAGATTTTTTGTTTTCATGGGAATTCGGCTCAAAAATAGATTCCAGTATCTTTGTTATTAAGTTTATCATTTTCGTATATAAATGAAAATGACAATATTTTGATAATTATTCTTATTTTTCTGTATAGAAATGTGCTTTTTCCTCTTTAAATAGTTAAAACTGGCCTTGATAGAGATCAAGTCCCCTTTGTATTGGAGCTTTTGAATCTCTAAAACCCTTTTTGTTTTGTCCCTCATCATGCAAGCAGGATATAGGCTAGGGGATTCTCCCTTGTCGATACCTCTCTCCCTCCCCTCATCTCACCATTAAACGTCTCTCTCTCTCTCTCTCTCTCTCTCTCTCTCTCTCTCTCTCGTTCAAAATACACCTTAGGGTCTCTCTCTCTCTCTCTCTCTCTCTCGTTCAAAATACACCTTAGGGATTCTCTTTTTAAAGAGTATTGGACGAATATTTTTGTTTTTTAGTTAGAAATGTGTGCGATATTTTATATGTACATTTTATGAGGTTTCGGGTAGGTCAAGTTGATATCAAGTTTACTATTTTAAACTAATGCACAAACTAACCTGACCTCTTAGGTGGATTTGTAATGGTAACCTAAGACCATGTGATGCCTAAATTAAAATTACAGGGACAATGCAACGAGAACAATGCTTTGTGTAAGGCTCAAAAGTAGAAGTGACAATTTGTGTATGATAGTATAACCTAACCTGAATACAAAACATATTTAACGGGTTTGAATTTAACATAAATGAGTTTGAGTCAAAACGGGTTGAAAATGATTAAACACGACTAAAATTTAGATTAGAAACACATTAACCTGTTCAACTTGAAAATCACTTGTTTAACACCATTATGGATAATTTAAAGACAAAATTATGAATAAGTTAATTTAAAATTAATGTATTTAGTAATTTATTAATAATCCAATTTTGATTATTTCTTAAAAGTAATTTTTAAAAATTTAATTTATTTTAAATATGTTATATATTTTTATTAATATTTTTTATAAAAATTAATTTTAAAAGTTGATTGTAAAAAATTAAATATATTATATATAAATATACGATTATGATACGATTATAACACGACCTTTTTATGACAATAGTCATTTACAACATAACCTATTTGCAATATATGAATCATACTTATTAATATAATGACACAAATTACGACCTTTAGCCAAAAGTAAGAATATTTCTCTTATACCTTTGGCAGGCTTAGTTAAAATTACTATCTACTAAAAAATAGTTGAGATATTGGGAATGGAGGGTGCCGGCCCCATTGTAGGAAATGTAGTACCCTGTGTCACGGGCCTATCGTGCGTTCCCTAGAATTGCCCGTGCGGCGCCTCGAATACACCTATTCTTGGCCAGCCATTCACACAAACTCGTCTCAATTAGCTCAGCGGAAGTCTTAATAGCAACATTGAGTCGGAACCCCGGATAACCAACAC
>JAJIYU010013587.1:0-13752 GCA_030144865.1 Tinospora cordifolia
ACCACGTGCCTATGTTTTATACAAACCATCTGACTTTGCCTCATAATCAAATCCCCCCATTATCCAACGTCCAAAGCAATTCAAATATATATATTTCAAATAAATAATTTATACACGTAACGTGTATTTATAGTACGATTACACGATTAACACGTACGTCCACGCGTAATCCGTACAATACATGTATTTCTACCCATCTACTTTTATTTAAAATAATTTATGTATTAAATTAAAAATACGGAGTGTTACATCATCAATAAACACAATAATAAACTGATCTAGGTATGGTTTAAACACCCTTTGCATTAAGTCCATAAACATAGCAGGTGCATTAGTTAATCCAAAAGGCATCACAAGAAATTCATAATGACCATACCTTGTTCTAAAAGCAGTATTTGGCACATCTTCTTCTCGAACCCTTAACTGATGATACCCAGACCTCAAATCAATCTTGGAAAAGAACTTAGCAACATTCAACTGATCAAATAAATCATCAATACGGGGCAAAGGATATTTATTCTTAATAGTCACCTTATTCAGCCGACGATAATCAATACACAACCGTAAGCTTCCATCCTTCTTCTTCACAAATAACACATATGCGTCCCAAGGTGACATACTTGGGTTAATAAACCCTTTAGTCATCAGCTCCTCTAGTTGGACTTTAAGTTCCTGCAACTCCTTTGGTGTCATTCGATACAAAGGAATCGAAATAGGCTTAGTGTTAGGCATCAATTCAATAATAAAATCTATCTCCCGCTTTGGTGGTAGCCCTGGCAAATCATCTAGAAACACATCAGGGTATTCACAAACTATGGAAATATCATCTAATTGTATGCCTTTTGCCTTTTCCACCAGTGAACACATACCAGCCCACATTCCGACTTCTTCATCAGTAGCCATACAACCTCGAGTAGGAAGTTGTGAAGATTTCATACCCCTATACACAAATGAGGGTTGACCTGGTATCTAAAAGACTACTCTTTTAGAAAAGCAGTCAACACATGCATGATAGGCTGCCAACCAATCCATGCATAGAATAGCATAAAATTCTAAAAATTCTAGAACTCTGAAACACACAATCATTTTATGATTGTCATATTTCACCACACAATTTTCACACACCATATTTAGATATATTATCTCCCCAACTGTTGTGCTCAAAATCAAAGGTGTGCTAGTCCTAACAGGTGATAAATACAATCTATCTACCATGTGACCAGCAATAAAAGATAAAATCGATCCAACATCTATCAAAACATACATAGGAGTGTCACAGATGTCGATAATACCTTCAATGAGCTGTTGGCTGGAGTTAGGATTAGGCTCTGTTACTGTTCTGGTATGCTCATGTATCCCTGCTGTAATTCCACCCCCTTGGACAGTAGAAGATCTTTGAGGTGCTGATTATGGACACTGAAAAACTCTATGTCCTGGCATCCCACACCTATAGCAAACAAATGGTGGTCTACCTGATCCAGAAGCAGAAGATGCAACCTGAGACCTTGTAACTCCTGCCACCATATAAGGTCTGCTCCCCGTCTGCTGCTGTGGCCTCCTTGGCTGTGATACACCTCTTCCCGCCATATATGATGCTGGTGGTGGTGTAGGCCCTGTCACAACTGGAGCTGCAGATACCTCCATTTTGTTACCCTGACCACTATATCTAGGCTTCTTATTGGGTATAGGCCTTCTCTTTTGATAATAGGGCCTCCCTGACATAGCTACACTCATCTGGCCTACTGGTGCATTCTGTGTGGTAGATGATGTCACTGTCATTCCTGTAGCAGCAGCTCTCCTCATCCTAGCATTAGCTTGGGTAGTCTCAAAATCCCCAGCCTGTCTGGTTGCTTGTTCGTAAGTCTGTACCCCTACTAATGCTAGCCCCTCACGGATGCGATCACAATACCCGTCTCTAATCTGTTGCATCCGTAGCTACCATCTCAGGAGAAAATAAAGCTAATCGATTGAACTCCTGCTCATACTCCCTGACGTTCATATTTCCCTGTGTAAGATGCATGAATTCATTTCTTTTCTTGTCCTTCTCACACCTAGGATAGAATTCTTCATAAAATAATTCTTTGAACTTAGTCCATGACTTAACCTCCACACCTCTAGTGGCCATCCGTCTCCACCAATCATCTGTTTTATCAACCAACTTGAATCTAGCCAGTTTCACCTTTTCGGCATCTGAAGCCTGCATATCCTCAAAGATGGTTTCCATCCTGTTCATCAACCTTTTGCAGTATCAAGATCAAGTCCACCTGGAAACTTAATAAGACCCCTATGCTTGAAAGCCTTCATTACTTTCTCGTATCTATCTTTCTCAACATTAGAATCCACCGGTGCGGCCACCTCAGCGTGGATTGGCACGGGATCAACAACTGGTTCAGTTTTGCCTCTCGCAGGAACACTAGCACTACTTTGCTCCCCTTCCGCTGGCACATTCTGTGGAACTGGTCTGTTACCCTGCATATGTGCCAATAGAGTAACTAGCAGTGCCTGTTGCTGTTGCTGTGAGGCAAGTATAGCTTCCAATGTCTGATTCAACTTTTCATTAGGATCCATGGCTGATCTTACTTGTATTTCCCTTCAACACTGAAATTTACAAGCAAATAAAACTTCGTCAAGATCAAATCCATGGTATTTATTAGCCTAAATTAGCTATCAATATAAATACTCATATAAGCAAATGTAACATCATATAAGACTTTTATCTTTTAAAACTTTTAAAATTCTAAGCTCTGATACCAATATTGTCGCAACCCACCTCATAGAAGTGACGTCACGACCAGCACATAGTACCATATACGCTACATCTACGTATATAATACTATGTCAACCTCTCACCATTAATACTACTCACTATCCCTACAAAAATTTTGACTGTCTCTTCTAAAATTTTGACTTGTTCCAATAAATTCGTCACCTAATAAACACATTATCAATCCACAATTTATAACAAGTAATATTAAACCACAAGTTCTCATCGACCATACCACGTAATTCATAACTTACAAAGATCCACTCTTAACTAGTGTAACCATATCCAAACTCCCCTAATGATATTACATATACAGTGATAATTATAATTATACAAAAGTACAACCCACGTGAAATACTTAAACCTACGCACCCAGCAGTGATTGAAGAATCAACTATCCTTCTTGTGCTAGTCTATTCCCTTTCTTATCTGTTCCTGAAATATTAAAAATTAAGTGAGCCACAACATGCCCAGTGAATATTTTTTATCTAAGGCATTTAGATGCATTTAAATAAACATGCAAATTCTCAAATCAAATGAAACATTCAAATTCTGCATACTCATTTACAAAATACATAAATGCATTTAACATAATGCTCATGCCAATTTAAAATAATCATGCACCTCCTTATCCTTTCATTTAAAATAATTATGCATCTCCTTATCCTTCCAGATCTAGAGTCAGTCTCACTTCTTGTTTGGCCTCAACAAAAGTAGACTGCAACTCTGATTTTTCTCATTTCCAACTCATTTCGAGGATTATCACATAGGGAAAGGCTGATACTTCTCATGGCTCAGTCTCATAGGATTATCACATAAAGAAGTATTATTCATCATGGCTCAGTCCATTGAAACGATATCATATTTTAGATTTGCTCTTGCAAATCCAAAATACGTTGTCATGTAAATAAAATTTCATGAAAACCAAATCAAATGCAACATATGTTCATATCAATAACATGCTTACATTCAAACCATTTTTTATCTACAATGCCATATAAATAACAAAGATAAAGAAATACTCACAGAATACCGACACTAAATCTCGTTGGCACGTAACTTACTCTCTGGTAAATAACTAGCTTTTCCAACCTTTACTGTAAAATTCAATAATATATAATCCATCATTTCATATCATATCAGGGGCATCCATTCATGTTTGAGAAAAATCAAAAGTTTTAGACATAAAACAATATTCTCCGAAATACCCAAAAATAAATATTACTCACCAAAATTATTGTTAATCAATTTCCAGTATCCACTTCCTCCTCTATACTCAATTCACCAAAATTATCCTATCAAAAATATTTTCAAAAGTACCAATCAAATTCAAATTCATTTCTATAATCAATTTCTAACGTATTTATTTCTCATTTTTAATCCTACACGCACATCAGACCTCACGTATTGATGCGCATTGACTCGAATAATCTCAATAATCATAAAACTAATTTTCTGCTCAGATAAAATATTTTTACGGCAAAAAATAACTTAAATAGGCTTTTAAATCATATTTTTCATAATTTTTTTATATTTTTCTTAAAAACCTCATTGCTCAATCGTTCACCAAAATTCTAATTGATATCCAAAATTCATAATTTTGGTGTCGATGGGTACGTACTTTCATTCTCTACATTTCTTTAGGTCTCCATCAGAGTTTTATTTGAGTTTAACATACCCAAAAGCCTATCCAAAGGTTATAAAACTTTGGGTATTTATTTTAACCTCTACAGGGTAAACTAACACAATCTAATCACATATCTAGAATCTACTCATCACTATGAATGTTTTGGTATAATTTTTGTTGAGTTTTACTCACTGTAAAAAAATACTCCATTTTTGGGTGCCACTATAAAATACCAACTTTACTAAAAATTACACCGATAGGATTGTTGTACATAGCTTGATTAACATTTTTATAACTAGAATTTGAAGAAATAACTTACTTGCACGGCGAATCTGACGAAAAAATAGAAGTTCCCTTCGTTTTCTCTTTTTCCCTTTCCTCCGCAGTTCGTGTTTCTCTGATTTTCAAAGTTCTGGAGCTCCAAATGACAGGAGGAAATGAGGTTAAAGAAATAAAGTATTTGCCATCATCCAACCGCCCCACTCATCACGTGCCCAATGTTATTTATTTCACTAGCCCACAATACATTAGCCATCATCATCCATTAGCAATCATAATATATATTTTTTGTCTTCATCAAGCTGGAGCAAGCTACCTCAATGACTAACCCCCTTGGATTTTGTTTTCTTTTGTTTTTCCAAACCAACGTACCCACTTAAAAGATATATATATATATATATATATATATATAAATATGTTTATTTTTTCCTCCCATCTTTTATACAAACACCACTACATTATCTCTTTATTCTTATATATATTTATTTGTTTAATTATTTTTCTTTTAATAAATACTTTAATCATCCAAATCACATATATATTAAACCCATTATTTACTTTACTTAATTTAATTTAATTAATTTCTACACATTTATTTAATTTATATACGTAATGTATATTTTTAACATATGTGTATAATACACACGTACTTCGTACAAATACGTATATTTATATACATTTATCATCATTTTAATTAATTTACATGTCTAATTAAAGTACGGAGTGTTACAATGTAAGCCTAAGCATGCGTACTCTAAATGACATGTATAATGGTATATTATGGATATTCAAAGCATATCACACATGTTAGCCTTATTTAAATTGAAATAATAAATTAAAACTAAAAATCATCTCTACCTCAATTGCTTTGATCTTGAGATTCCAAGCTCCTTGAGACATATGTTGAACCTTCACAAATTCTAGCACAAAATTTGTGCAGAATTTTGTTTCTCCACCTTCTTACTACTCTAATTGATGTTTAAAACAACCAAAAAATGAAAGAGATGTCAAGAGGAAGGTAAGGAGAACAAGAAGAAAATTGTTTAGTTTTTGCTGGGATGAAAAGAACGAGTGCCCAAGCCTGGGTTTATATAAAGTCTCAATGAGCATGAATTGACAAGTTTGGAGTATTTTCAATATAGAAACCTTTCTAAAACCCTTCTTTGCTTGTTCCTCACGTCTAAACAATGACATGTATTGGTTTTAAAAGTTGTTAATTTGTTTAGGAAGCTTCTTAGAGTAATTTGGCAGAGTTTCTAAAAATTTTTGCGTAGGAATTAGTCACACTATTGCGGTAGTAAGGCGCTTTCCAATTTTTTATTTTCTTTCTTTTTTTAGGTAGCCTGACACTACCGCGATAGCTATGTGCACTATGGCAGTAATCCGAGGTTTTTTTCACAATTTCAGGCTTTTGTGTTTTGCTTTGCTCTGACGGTCCTTTCATTCATCCTAATTGGATGTCTTTCGCACCATAATTTCCATGAAATCTCAAAAGTTGATTATTTTACCTAATTTTTATTTATTTTCGTACAAAATTTTGAGCATTACAATACATGTAGCTATTATTTTTATTAATAGATATTATATTAGAAATGATCCGGAAGATTAAATAGACTTCCTTAAGTTGGGACACGAAATCAATATATTCAAAATTTTCAAGCATATTCTTTGCTCTTGCAACCGTTGCTGGCTTAGTTGCTATTGAGTAAGCAATAGATGAGTAAGACTAATTTGTACTGTAGGAATTACACCATATAACATGGATGAATTGAAGTAGTTGCATGCCCGTAACGGGAAACATGTTGCATAGCTAAACCTAACAAATGAACTCAAAACGGTAGCCAGTCAAAATGTTCAGGTGCAACTTCATATGTTTCCATCACGGGCTTGATCATCGTCACCGTTTGTTACAATTATTTAGGGCTTCTGGATTAGCTTCGAAGCATAATCTGGAAATTAAATCCATTTGATAAATAAGGCTAATAATATCTCGAAATTAAAAAAAATGTATAATTTTTTAGAAGTTGTATGCTATCAGCTTCTCATCTTTTGATTTTATTTTTTATTTTTAAATATGTTAACCATTGTTGAATCAACCCTAAAATATATAAATTTATATTTATAAAAATTATAATAAAAATGAAGATAGAACTACTTATTTAATTGGATTAGAAATTTGATATTATACTCTATCTTTAAATTTTTATTATATTACACATTACTGCATCGTTATATGTAATCTAAAAGCAATGAAACATTGCAAATTACACTAGAATTAAACATCTCAATGGCTTTAACATCTATTAAATAAATAAATAAATAAATAAAAGATAAATGTTAGATTAGCCTATTTAATTGGAGGAGTTTTACTAAAAATTTTATAAAAGGAGAGCTATAGAAACTAAAGAATGAATTACACACATAGCTATGGGTGGCAATTTGTGACATGACACGATAACCCGACACGAAGTTAACGGATTTGGGTCTAAATGAAAAAGTTGAAAATGACTCGTTTAACACAATCATAGATAAGTTAAGAGATAAATTATAAATAAGTTAATTTAAAATTAATGTATTTATTAATCTACTGATAATATAATTTATTATTATTATTTTAAATATAAATTTTAAAAATTTAATTTATTTTTAATATTTTTATTAATATTTTTATAAAAAATTATTTTAAAAATTGATTATAAAAAGTTAAATAGGTCATATACAGATACACGATTATGAACACGGTTAAATACGATTCATTTACGATACGGTGACAAGAATTGCCACCCCTACACATAGGCAATGTCACTTATAATATTTTTTTAAATATATATATATATATCACACTTGATTGACTTTTTTTTAATATATTGTGGCTGAAAATTATTGAATTGTTATAAACCACTCATTAAATTCATAATTTGTAATAATTAACATGTAATCCTGCACACTTTTATAATGTTAAATACAATGCTAAAAATATTAAAAAGTGGATCCTTCAAACATAATAAAAATAGAAATTTGCATTAAAAAATTCATAAAAGATTTGATAACAAAAAAAAAATTGTGAAAGACACACTAATTGCATTTTGATTTTTTTTTCTTTTAAATTTTGTTACAATTGTCCATATTCTTTTATCAAATGATTTCTTTATTCAAGAAATTTTTGGAACTTTCGTAGGTGAAGTGTAGATGCCGGGTTGGAATATAATGTTCCTAATTAATACCACGCCAATTGTCTATCCTCCTATATACTAACTTTGTGTTTGTTAAGTTTATGGTAAATCATACGTGCATCAAGGTTCGCACGTGGCGTTTGCTTTTTCGTTCCTCCATTCGAGGAGCTAGAGTTTGGAATTTGCACCCTGGAGCGCATGATCCGAGACACTCCATATGCCTGGGTTCGTTAAACTTCAATCAAATGTCCTCTGCACTGTAACGAATTACCATGAATTACCCAAAATGACCCCTTAACTCCAAGGTTACTTTCTGCCGTTGTTAATTTAGTTTAGGAGTAAATCGGTCATTTCGTCAAGTCCGTTCCCTTTCGCGCCTTTCACCTTTTCGTTTTCTGACTTTTCTCCGGGCACTCATTGCATCCTACCTATATATGGATGTCCCTCTCTCGGTCTCTCTCACGCGCTCTCGCCGAACAACGAAACGAAGAACACTGAGATCAGAGGAAAAAAAAATTGATTCTCATCGGTTTTCTTAGGGTTCTGGATCTATCTTTGAATTTGAAGATCAAGAAACAAGCAATTTCGCACGATTTGCAGCAGCTTTTCGTCTGGAGATCAACATGGATCAGATCGCTCGTAGATTATCAGTGTTATTCATGTTTCTGTTATCGTTCCCTTTTTGTGTCTTCTTGTTTATCTTCTTCTTCTCTAGCAATGCTATTTCGAGCTTTGATTTTGCCACACTAGGTCATCCGTTGTCTAAGTTCGAGTTGCTGACTCTGTACTTCAGTCGCCATGGCGACGCTCGAGCTGCTATGTCAGTTATCAACTCGACGAATGGTTTCCGGAACCGTACTGCGAACATCGTGATGGTGAGAATTTCTAATCAATATTAGTGACTAATCAGTTGTTCTACGATCGTTTTCGATCGTTTTGATCTGTTAATTGACTAAGTTTGAATTCTTGGTGGTAAACAATGTTGCAGAGAAAAGTAGGGGGAAATATCAGATATGTGGAAGTAGAGCTTTCTCAAGCACGATCTGCGATTCGAAAAGCTATGAAACTCAATAATTCGACTTCTTTCTCAGACGACGGAGACGCTGCGAGTAGCAGAGTGTATCGTCATCCGGGAGCATTTCATCAGTAAGCTCCTCGATCAGTATTGAAGAATGAGGTTCAAATTTAAATATGGATACCATGCCGAAGGGAATTTAATTTATTAGGAGCCTTGCTAGCTTGAAAATCAGACTAAATGCAGACTAAGTCGCACAAATCATCGGTTTTATTACGTGATTTAACACCTCTAGCATAATTTGTTCATCACAAAACTCATTTTCACACTACTACAATAATTTAATTTCATCAGTTTTATCATGTGATTAAACACTTGAAATGTAATTTGTTCATCACAAAACTTATTTTCGCAATACTACAATAATATTTTATCAAGTTACTTGATATTCTTTTTTAAAATGGAATTCTAAATAGAAAAACAAAACTATATGTTCAATGATATTATTGATATCATTAGATCACGGACTACTTCACACTGTGTGTGATATTGGTAATTAGTGCAAATGTAATTGTACAAATATATAGTTATTGTATTAATGTTTTAAGCCTTTTCATGTACTTTTTATTTATCTACTCTAGTAAGTTCATAAATTTACTTAAAATAAAATTTCATGGAATGTTATATGATTAAAAGAATTTTTATTAAAAAACACAATCAAACTTGAATGTAATTAAATAAATCAATATTATTTAACTGCCCTACTTCATTTTTTGTGTATTTTCAAAACTACACTCAACTTTATATCCTATTTTTATGCCCCCCCAAGACACTCTTCTTTTTAGTCTTGTTATCCTTTGTTGTTGTTGTTGTTGTTATTATTCTTTTTTTTTAAATGGTTTGAGAATTGCATTGTGCAATATAAATCTTGACATTTTTGCTAACATAAAATTATGTAGTTGTGACTTGCAGACCTTTTTGAAAAAAAAACAAAAAACAAAATGAAGAAGATGATAGGTAGTGTATGAAAAATTAAAATATGAAGTTGAAGGAAGTTTGAGAATTTCAACAAAAAAAAAGGACTGTAATGGTTAATTAGAGTAATTTTATTTAATTGTGTTACAAAATTTTAAAATTACATAATTTAATTAAAGACAATTAATTTTAAGCTTATAGTCAATATTTCTATGGACCTTAGAATTCTAATTTAGAAAAAAAAAACTGTCAAATAGTCTTGTCTTGCCGTGGTCTTCATTTCTAATATTTATTGTTCTTGTCTTGCCGTGGTCTTCATTTCTAATATTTATTGTTCTTGTCTTGCCGTGGTCTTCATTTCTAATATTTATTGTTCTTGTCTTGCCGTGGTCTTCATTTCTAATATTTATTATTGTTGTCTTGCCGCGGTTTTTATTTCTAATTAAAAAAGTTTAAGTTCAAGGTTTTTTTTCTTTTTCTTTTTTTTTTTTTTTTTTTGTGGTCTCCAAATAAACACCCAAAGCTCACCTTTCAGGCTTTCCTTTAGTTTACCACCTCTTAGTTGAGACCTCTTTCATCTTTTATCTACAACTACTTCCACAATCAAATGCCTTAAGCAATTAAAACCAATCGTTTTATTATTTAGTGGGCATTCGGAGTATGCTAGAATCTTCAAGATGCCTATATTTATTTCACTATTCACAATTATTGAAGAGTCTGTAAACTTTTATACTACAACATATATTAAAAAAAAAAGCTTCAAAGTGTTAATTAATTGTTTTAATCAGTCCAAGCAAATGAACTCATTAAATGATTCTCGTATCAGTGAAAAGCTAAGGGCCAAAATGTCTCGTCTCATGAGTATTCTCTTCTTTACTTCTAAGACACGGCTCAGACACAGCAAAGTCGCCTCTGATCTCTGGTCTCTTCCCTACGCTGCATGCCACATAACTATCGTTCATCATTAATTCGTTCCTCCATTAATTCCAGCACTCGATGCATAATCATGCGATTCATACCCACGTTCTTCGCCTATAGCACTTATACTTATTAACATTTTTTCAATGCCATATTGACCAAAATAACCTTGCTTTAACTTAATTTTGTTTAACGTTTGCAGGAGTTATCTGGAAATGGAGAAGAGGTTCAAGGTGTACGTGTACGAAGAAGGGGAGCGGCCAATCGTGCACGATGGACCGTGCAAGAACATTTACACGTCGGAAGGGAGGTTCATACACGAGATGGAGTTGGGAAGGACGAGGTTCCGCACGAACGACCCGCGACGTGCGCACGTGTACTTCATGGCCTTCAGTGTTACGATGATGGTTGAGTTCCTGTACAAGGGAAACGAAGAGGCCGATATTTCTACGCTGATGCGTTTCGTTTCGGATTACGTGAAAGTGATCTCCACTAAATACCCCTTCTGGAATCGGACTCAAGGCGCAGATCATTTCATGCTCTCTTGTCACGACTGGGTACGTATGCTTTGCATGCTTCCATTTCTTCCTCGATTCTATGTCTGTTTATTCAATCTAATAACTTGGATCATCAGTAAATATTATATAATTACTTAGAATCATGGTAAATACGTGATTGAAAGGCAATTTAATTGTGCGTGCATGATGGGAATTAAACTTTAAGATATATTTGAGTTTTTTTAGAGTCCCATATTCTTAAATAAAAAATAACTAACAAGCTTTTTAGCAATTTTATCTTTATAAAAGTTTAGCATTACTTGTGATTGAATCTAAATTAGAATTAATATATTTATTTATTTATTAAGATTATGGGTGCTAAGGACATTATTTTCCACTAACATAATCTAGTTTGTCAGTGGCTAACAAGTGATGAAAAATATAGACTTGAATTTGAGACTTGCCTCTCAAGTAGATTTAGATGTAACAATTCTCTTAACCTTGTATTGGTCATTAAAGTTTAGAGTACTTTTTAAAAATTTGTATAGCGGTGACGGATAACTTTGCATAATATTATTTGACACTAAAAATTTATTTTAAAAGGTAATAAATAAATATTTTTAGACGAATTTTTACTTTTTAATATTTAAATGAAGTTGAGCTATATATTTAGCACAATGTAAACTTTCAATTCATCTCAAGTAGAAGTTAAATTTAAAATAGAAATAAAGATTAAGTAAAATTGTCAACAATATTCTACTTCACCAAATTTGATGGCCTATGCCTAAGTTGCACTTAAAATAGCATAAATTCACAAGTTTTCTCTTTGTTGTTTTCTTTGTATATTAATTACCAACTAACAAATTTCTAATTTAAACAATTTGTACTAGAAATAATAAGAGTGCAAACCATGTGGTATAGTAAAAGAAAAACACCACAAATCCACGAATTCATAATAATTTGAGCATATCTATATGTATGGTCGGGTATAAAATTAGTGCCATTATGAACAGGGATCCATTTATATGGGCCAATAGTATATATGAATTGCCCATATCTTTTAATCCGTATGGATCATCATCCATATCTTTAATTTAATCCATATATGGTTTCAGGCCAAGTAGGACCTGTGAACGCTTCCTTGTTTATCTTGTCTACAGGGTCCCATGTCCTCTGCCGGCAACCCGGTACTGTACAACAACTCCATCCGGGTCCTCTGCAACGCCAACACCTCAGAAGGATTTAACCCAATAAAAGACGTTAGCCTCCCAGAAATCAACCTCTACAACGGCGACATGCCTTCTGACTTGATCAACATCCCCAGTGACAACTCTCCACGGCCTTACCTTGCCTTCTTCGCGGGTCGACTCCATGGTCCCATCCGACCCATCCTGCTAGACTACTGGAAGAACAAAGACCCTGATCTTCTTGTCTATAAAGAGCTTCCAAGAGGCCTTAGTTACTACTCTCTCATGTTAAAATCCAAGTTCTGCTTGTGCCCAAGTGGGTATGAGGTGGCAAGTCCAAGAATCACTGAGGCTATTTATGCAGAGTGTGTCCCGGTGATATTGTCGGATCACTATGTTCTGCCCTTCAGCGATGTTTTGAGGTGGGAGATGTTCTCAGTTCGGGTCGACCCGGATGACATTCCCAGGTTGAAGGAGGTGCTGAGTTCTGTTTCTGAAGCAGAGTATAAGAGATTAAAAGAGGGTGTGAGAGCAGTTAGAAGGCATTTTGAGTTGAACCAGCCTCCTAAGAGATTTGATGTGTTTCACATGTTACTGCATTCCGTGTGGCTTAGAAGATTAAACGTGAGATTTGGCTAGGTGGAACGTGCAAGTTTTAGAAATAGATGGATACTGTTGAAGAGTCAGAGTAAGGAGGAAAGTCATATCCCACTTGCTCACACGTGGTAGTTAAAAAAATATTTTCATGTATTTCTCATGTAAATGATGCGCAATTAGAATATTTTCTGGGAATATTAAGATAAGGAAGAAGAAATGGTACCAATACGGCTCAGGTGTCGGCCATTGCTTACGGACATTAAAAAAAAAAAAAAGGGAAAAGAAAAAAAAGCGAAAACAATTTACAAGACAGGGCCAATTGGCTGATGATAATAATCTATTAGATCATCACATCGCGAACCCAAGAAAAATAAAAATTAAAAAACCCAAAAAATCTTACTTTTTATTATAAAATAAAAAAAAAACTACTAGAAGATCAAGAAAAGAAGAAAAAGAACTCAAGAACATAAGAGATAAGAAAGAAATAGGGGAGAGAGCTTTTCATTCTCTTAAGAATAGGTTGAAGTTTAACCTTGGTACACCATTTACAATGTAAGCATCCCCTTTATATAGATTTTAGGAATGTGGGGTTACAAAAATCATAATTATAATATTTAAACTTGAACATAAATAAGATTTAGGGGTTACAAAATTCTAAATACAAAAGGGGTTACAAAATACTAAATGATAATGGTTACAAAGGCATTCAATATAAAATAT
>JAJIYU010013588.1:0-13751 GCA_030144865.1 Tinospora cordifolia
ATATTAATATCATACTAAAAATATTATTTTCTTATTCAAATAGAGAAGTGTATATTTACCCAACAATTCTATATGTCTAATATTAATCAATGCATATCCCTTTATACTTCTGTGCTAACTAATTAATTGTATATCAATGACAAATATATATATATATATATATACGTATATGTGTTAATAAAATGTGTTTTAAACTCAAATTTCAGTTATTATGTCACTAAAATTTCAGGTATTACACTAGGGCTTTTATCTCTTCGTAATATACTTGATTTTAACATGCATGCATCGATACTATGGACTATAAATGACTTTTCTGCATATGCTAACCTTTGTGAGTGGAGTGCAAAGGGATCCCCTAGCTTTTAGGATGTAATAGGGCTATAAATTGTCCATTTCATTGGGAAACTATTGCAGTAGCTAAGAGTCATGTGGAATGTAGAATTTCTGCTGTCTACTAGTGCATGTTCCTAAGAGCTCAATAACCAAAGAAAAGTAAAATAAGTAATCATTTTTGAAGATTAGGTAGATGTGATGATTACTTTACCTTGTTCTATGTTCTTTTATTTTCTGGAGAACGTGTTAATGATTAATAATGTTTTTTGAATGATAAAACTATAAAAGAAAAATTGTTGATTCTATACTTCAGTATTCTTATGTGCGGTATGCTTAATTTCAATTTTTCTTTAATTTGGCTTATAGAGAAATTTGTGTGCTTGCAGATAATGAATTTCAACTCATTCATGAGTAATGCTCATATGTACTATCAACATCACAAAGGACTGAGCTTATACGTGCTACACTATCAACCTTTCATGCATTGCTCTTGTGTATTCCTCTGGACTATATTTTTGAATCTCCATTGGTTTTGTTCTCATTTCTATCCATTTACTTTGCATAATTGGTGCTTTGATGGTAATACTATCACTATTTTAGTGCAAAGTGGCAAATCATTAAGTGATACATTTTTCTTGAATCTACTTGTAGTTGGAAACACCTCTGAATTTCTTCCTAGTTGCATCCTATAGGAATCTTACTCTGTAGTGCTTAACAGAGGTAGTCACATGTTCTTTATTGTCTGTTTAAGCAGTCATATTGCCTTGATGTTATAGCATTTGTATCTTGATGATCCACCTCTTCTATATTTTCTCTTAGAGCACTCATATCTATTTTTCCCCAAGTGCTAACAATTCTTGTCTTGTGGTTTTCCTAGGTGGCTGCTCGTCAATTTGGAGACTTCTACGATATGCAGTATGTTAAAATGTTTATTATTGTCTTCATGGTGCAATTACATGTATTTGTAGTTGGCATCATTTCATATGGCTTCTGCTTACAACTTATAGCTTAAATAAATTGACTCAAAATATATCTCTTGAGAAGCTTATGCATAGGACTCATTCTGAATTTTTTTTAATGAATTCCCTTTGTGATAATTGAAGTATCGATTAAGTATTTTTTTAACATAAATCTTCAATTTAAAATGACGTCTTTATTTTTCGTTAATCTCTTGTAACTACTCATATGCATTGACTTCATTGGTTGTAATTTAAACAACATCACAAAAGCAGAAGATGACAGAAATGGTTGGTGAGATCTAGCTTTTTTGAAGTTGTTTTTTAACAACCCCCTCCCCCTAGTTCCTTTTTTAATTTTTTTTAAGTTGAAGGAAGTCGTAGTTTCCTTAAGGTGTTACCGCTTTTGCTTGAAAGTAAGCCAAAACTGCTTCTAGTGGTCCAAACTTCAACTAATGAGATCATTGGACAACATGTAGTTGTTATTGTTTTCCCTATTTGATTGAATGAACATTGATTTTTGGGTTATTATTGATATTTTCTAGACCATTCTTCCACCTGGAACAAATATTCTTGATGTCATTGCCCATGGTTCAGGTGTAACAACCCACTGCCACTGCCACCAAGACCCACACCCACGTCATGGCTCGTTATGACATTGTTACTCACAAGGTACTGTTCCCCCCCCTCCCCCCGGATTTTATTTCGCCTCTGTGGAGTTTTGAACCCATGACCTAGGGGATAAGTACATTGTTCTTGCAACATCCACTACCTAATCCCAAGGGGGGGATAGTACCTTGTGAGTAACAATGCCATGACGAGCCATGACGTACCATGACGTGGGTGTGGGTCCTGGTGGCGGTGGCGATGGGTTGTTACATCAGGTGAAGATCAGGTAAGTTTTTCCTCCTCCTAATTTAATTTCGAATCTATAATTTTCAGGCATCTTCTTATTAAATACTTTATGATGCAATCTTTCATCTCATACAAGATACCTATAATAATGATTATAATTTGTATGGTTATGATGGCCATACAAGTTCAGTAAAAAATTTTAATTAGTATTATTATTAAACATTATTATAATGATTATATGTAGGAACACACCTATCAGTGATGAAAGAAGGGGATGAATGGCTTGCCACAAAAAGTTATATGTTGATATATTTCCAACAAAGTTTTTGCGAGAGTTGTAGATCTATGTCATTGAATTTGTCATTTGGTGAAGTTTGCAGTAATTGTTCAAAACATATAAATTTGAGATTTCCTAATTGAAAATTTGTTTGATGTTTAAAGCTTTACATCTAATCCAAACTTTAGTCTTCTAGCATTTGTTTTGTGTGGCAGTTAAGTGCATGATGGGTGGCATTTGTTCTGAATGGAAAGTTGCATGACATTCCATTTCTTTCTTCATTATAATGTGATTTCTTATTTTTCATGAAATAAAATTAGATCTTGCTCCCTTTCTTCATCTGCCAATATGTTATTGAACATCAATGTTAAAGTCAATCCATAGTTGTTTAGAAAATTTTTTTGGCCTCAATATACTGGTCAATTTTCTTTTAGTAGTAGAAAGTGGCAATGTGCTAGTTCAATGTGCAGGTAACTACTAATCCAAGTGATGTAGGAGGGTGTAGTTGTAAGGGCTCTTTCATGGTGAAAGTTTCCTTTGAGAAACTACTACTACTATATGGTTGAGTCCTCTTCATCTTTTGGATTTCTATATAGCGAGTATAGTGAGTTTCATTGATATTTGCAATGCAATTGGTGATTCTAAAATTGAGAATGGAGATTGTTCCATGCACCATCTCCATTGTTGTATCAGCTATAGATATACTGCTTCATTTTTTTTAACTAAACCTATATGGGTGTATCCAATTCCTATTTTCTACAACAACAAATAATATTTAGAGCATCTGGAGGACTTAGAAGATTTCACGAAGGGTTTGTTTCTGTCCAAATCAAGCAAAAGTTCAATTGATGGCGAGTTGGCATGGATCAGGCTGTGGAGGCCTTTCCATGGAAAACCAGATTCGAAAGGTGATGCTCAATGCAATTATTCAGGTGCACATACATTATCTTGTGAAGAGATTCTCAATTCAGGTTTTAAATATCTAACATAGACTGGTTTAATACATAGAGATTGCATTTAAACCCTTATCATAAGAACTACACTTAATTTCTTCATTAGCCTTGTCATAATAACTAGAAAACATGACAGTTACACAGTTTTTGGTATATTTTCTTCAACTGCTGGCTGTTCATCATGTGTTGAAAATCTTCAGGAGGTACTGGATGGAGAAAACTCATATGTGGCCTATAAGTTTGATATAAGGTACAAAGGTTTTTTTGGCAGTACAACTATATTCTCTGTGTAACATGAATTGATGCAACTTTTTTGCGTTTGGGTGAGTGTTTGTACAAATCATCCATATATATATAGATGGTAGCGGAATTGAACATGAAATGGATTTGGATGAAATTAGTGCATCTAAGGCGGACTTATTATGTAAGGTTTTTAATTCCTGAATAACTTTTCTTTATTTTTTGTGTGGTCTTTATATCATTTTATAAATTATGAATATACTTTTCATATACTTGTACATGTAGCGCCATATTCAAAAAAGTTAATTGATGGGATAAATCAAAGTTCAGCAAGGCATAGAACATTGATGTTTTTTTTTTGTTTTGTCTACTTGAATACAAATGCTAGGATAAGTATAACTTTGATTATGTTGTACTACTATCCTATTACATGTATAGCAATCTGAGTTGTACATTTTTGTTGTTTTTTTTTTCTTATAGGATGCACTTATGCTCTTTGTGGACTATAAAGGATTTGATGGGCTTGGAAAAGTACCTAGGGTGGTCACAAGAGAGGGATTTGATGATTACCAATAGAGGGTGTTCGGGTTCACATTGAACGAGGAAGCAAGGGCCATTGAAATGATTTGTGTTGGTTGAGATGGAAAAGGAAGCATTGTTGCCAATTCTTAAATGTATATTTTTTTTCTTAAGAAAACAAGCTTTTTGTGTAAAAGTAAAACTTATGTGTATTGTTATTATTATTATCAATATATATTTACTTCGAAAGAAATTGTTCATTATAGCTTATTTTTTGTTGTTAAAGCAACTAAATAGCAACAAATCTTGTTTCTATTAATAACTATTAGCTAATGACATAATTTAGCAACAAAAGATATTGTTGTTAAAGTTTACAATTTTGTTACTAAAATTTAAATTTTGTAATAAATTAATTTTTTGTTAAAATAAACTTTTAGCAATGAAATAATTTGTTGCTATAGATACTCTTTTAGCAACAAAATATTTTTGTTGCTAAAAAGATCATTTGCAACGAACTAACTATTTATTGCTAATGTATTACAATCACGCACTATTAACAACAAATATAACAACAAAAGTTTTTTATTACTAAAAGTTTTAGCAACAAAATAATAGTGTTTAGCAACAAAAATATTTGTTGCTAAAAACTGAGTTTGTTGTAGATGATGAGGGGACTGATTAATGTTTTGAGAAATCCAAATCACACTTTTAGGAGTCATGGTGGATGTGCTAATGTGTGGACAAAGTTTAATGCTTAACGCTGTTAATTGGTTTTTTGTTCCAATTCTATCACATAATCTATACTTCTAGTCCGTGTACATCTCTTCTTAGTTATCCTCAAAAGGTGCAATTATCCTATTTTCTTATTCAATTTTGTTTAAAACACATTTTTAAAAAAATTAAATTGGACTTGTTTATTTTAATTAGGTCGTTTAGTCACGTTAGGTTTTCTTCAAACGTGATGCCCCATTTGATATGATCCTGTATTGTGTTGCTTAATTTCATAAAGATTGGGCCCACACTAACTTGCCACATGTCCCTTTTCTATTAGACACAATCCTATCCATTTATTCTCTAATTTTCAACATATGTATTAACAAGTTTTTATATCATTATATGATACTTGTTAACATTATATGACATGCAGTGTACACTTAGCACAATCTGAATGTGAAACATGTCATATTTCAATCTTTATCATTTAAGTTTATTTTTGTCAATATTTTATGCGAAAACACTATTTTATTGTTAACCTTTTATCCCTATGTGGACAAATTTTACCAATAAATTTTAAAGGGCTTATCTTTGTGGCTTATTTCTCCCAAAAACCTACATTTTATATGTGTTTTTGAGTATTATCATTTTATTTCATTGGTTTCTATCATTTTATGTGACTTTTCTTTTTCATAATTCGTTAAATTGATTAATTATTTCATAAATTGTCGAATTTCTAGAGTGTTACAAAAATCAAATCAGCATATGCATGCATTATGAGTATGAATGGACAGAACCGAAATGGTCCCAGTTTGTATTGTCATGCAAATGGACCATCTCCCTACCTAAATTAACTAGGCGAATATCAGTAAAATAAAGAAAAGTCAGCATATGCTTGAGTTTTCGAGGCTTGTCTTTCATAGTATTCAATAATATTTGACTGCTGTATTTCATGAGTTCCAACGTGAGAACCAAATGGCCAGATGACTAAAACATAAAGTTTGGTTGGCTGGCATAAAGCTGGAAATGTAGATGTATACACCATTATGAATTAAAGCTTTAAAAACAAAATAATCAAAATTCAGTGTAATAAAAATTAAAAAATGTAGATGTTCATGGAGGGATAAACTATGATCTTTGACCGCCTCCTTTACCTACATTAAACTGTATAGCCTTCGGCCATTAATGTTTATTGTAATATAAACTGCACTTATGAACAAATAGTAGTTTTGGGTCTCTTTTCAAGACTCCTTTAATCTGATACATTCAGCTTTTGGATCGAACAGTGTTTCTGTTTTTCTCACGGAGGGTCATGAAGTTAAGAAGTGGCTTTTGGATGAAGTGCTATCACCTAAATTCTTCTAAAATCAGAATATTTTTTTTCTTTCAACTGGTTTATAGCTGAAATGATCATCAAATATTGTCATCAAATCCTTTGACAAGTATTTAATTTAGACAATAACCATCTTACAAAAGTCACTACAAATTTAGCATAGCCTATATTTACGTTGAAATCAAATTGCAAATTTAGTAATTAAGTCTTCTACAATTATTTCTAAAAAGCAATTTTGTCAATAATTTACAAAAAATTTTAATCTTCCTTGTCCACAAACTCCAACTTAAATATATATTTAAGTATAACACAGAAAGACGGAAAAAAAAAATTAAGACTAGGAGGTAATTAGAAAAGACGAGGAAGAAGGCAATTATATTAATCCATTAGTAGTTAAAATGTTGGAATCCCATTTACTTAATATATTGAAATGATGTGAATTACTTATTAAGACAATGTAATTTAATTGTTATAGTTGTATTTTTATTTTATGTAGCTTTAATACTTATAATTAATGAATTATTTATAACTACATATTTCAAAATGTGCAATATTACTTATTCGTCATATAGTAATTAATATAATAATAATAGATGAACAATTTCTTTTAACATTAAAATAATGATAATCTAATTATTGTAATTTTTTAATACTATTCAAAATCCCATCAAACTTTTAAATGATTTATTTATTTGTTTATTTATTCATTTAGTTTGTTTCCTTTTGCTTTTGCCGCTCATAAAACGTGTTTCTGTGCACACCTCAAAATTAATTTATTCATTTATGTGCTTAGAGCTGCGATGTATATATATATATATATATGTATATATGCAGGTCTAATTATTAGAAAAATCAGAAGAAATATAATTACGAAATGCAAAATCCCATTAAGAATCGCAGTCTATTGAACCCAGAGTCAGTAGTAGTATCCGACCTACCCTATAAACTAAGGTTACATTATCTTATTTCGATATGATCTTGGCATGATCATTAGAATAAAAATTTCCACATGGCATGTTCTTACTACCAGTAGATCTTCCATGAAGATTCATGCCCTTTGATTCCCAAGACTTCAATACATCTTTGCTCCACAGCTCTCATTTTAAATTAATAATATATGTTGCCTCAACTATATGTACATATTAAATTAATTCTTTTCTTTCTTTCTTTTTATTTATTATTATTATTTTTTAATGTTGGTCACGCGAAACCTTTGATTGTGGATGATTAGTGTAGACTAGACGCGTACTTAATGATTCCATTGTTTTTCATTAATTTAATGCTTTTGAAAATGGAAAAGAAAAGCAAATTAACACATATAATATGCGAATCTCATATAAACATCATCAAGCAAGCCACAAATCTAAAATGTCCATCATCATACAAATTAAAACTAGTGAAGAACTTGTTAATTAACTGAGGATTGGAGTGAGTATAAGAAAGATTCAAATCCAAGTTTTGAGTTCAAGTGCAACATTTTTCTCTATAATCTGCCCTTGTTGGAATTGAAGAATTAACCAAATACCTCTTGTCGTACCCAAATTCAGAAGGATATGCATAAAATTTTAAATAATGGAGATAGATTGTGTATAAGATATATAAGTACTATTTGTAGCAGATATAAAATTCACCAATTCTTCTCTTCGTATAAAGAATGATTCGTTTGTAGCTTTTGTAATAAGAATGTTATTTGGTTAAAGACTGGGCTTCGTGCTGCCAACTGATCATGATGATATATTCAACTAGGGTTTATCCATGCAAAAATTTTGTAACGTTGATAGATGACCTTTCAATTAATAATCACACGAATATATGAAAATGAACATCACATTTTCCATTTAAAAAGAGGTTTCTTGGTGTATGAGCTTTGCGTTGCTCTGCCTCATTGGACTATAACCAGCATTATAAATCTAACTGTATTTTATTTTCCTAGGCCCTATAGGCATGCTGTAATTAATTGATATATTTATATATGTTACAGTACCTAACACATTAAATTCATTTAATATACATTTTGGATTTTTTTTTAATATATATATATATATATATGTGTGTGTATATATTTCTTGAATGGGGGACAAGCTGGTGTTGGTGACTCCAACCAGTATAAAAATGAATAATATGATTTGAATATTATAAACGAACCAGTGTTGACGGTTACTTGAAATCTTTAGTGAAATGACATGATTCTATATTCGATGATTATCAATCAAGATGTAGTAGAGAAGAAATTCTGGTGTATCTCAAAAAGTAAACATTAATGTTAGATCGTTTTATGTGGCTAACCTTGAGAATCTTATGCAAATATATTTAATGCAATTTTAATTTCATTCTTCAAAATCTATTTAAGAATTAGTACTGATAGGATTTTGATCATCATCAAGAATCACTTGGAGAGTATAGTATTCCTAAGATGGAGTAGCTGAGATTAATTTACAAGAGGAAACTGCGGTCGCCCATGTACAAGAACAATCTCATTAATTATTTTAAGCATATAAAATCTTTGTGTCTGGTGAAGGCTATGGATCGATATAATTGTCTCCTTTGAAATATGCCCCAACAATCATCGTCATCATCATCATCAATCGCCTCTTCCATCTTCTTTTCTTTTTTTCTTTCTTTCTCTCTTTTTGCTCTCGTATCATGATGATTTGAATTTATTAATTATATGCCAAATCTCATGCCGTTGAGTCTATGCACATGGAGACCTTTAAGATCTTGAACCTACGTCAACGATCTAAATGAGAATCTTCTTCTTCTCTTTTCTTTTTTAATTTGCTCGATCCCTCTTATCTCTTCTATCTATAACATACTATTGTTAATTTAATCCTCGAGATCAAATTTTCTCACCAAATTATTAATCATGCCCATCATATAGTTTTAAGTAAAAAAATTAATTAATTAAAGGGGAAGACGTAAATTATTGTTTCTTCTAGGATATATGTGCATTAATTATACAGAAAAAATACAGTAATAATTAGTATTGTTGGAGCGTGCCTCCTATATATATATATATACTCAGCTGAAAATTAAATGTGTACACAATTTCTGATTAATTCTTCATGCAGCAGACACATATGCACGTATATATAGAAGAAACTGAAAGTTAATTAATTAAGGGAAAAAGGGTAGTGATAGATCATGATAAAATCCTAGCTAAGAAACTATAATCTTGTAGGTTATGGAACCACGAAGTGGTCGAGAATCATACATGTAGCTTTAAACCACTACAGAGAATGGAATAGAAGATCTTATCGCACCTCTTCCTTTGTCATTACATTCGTCTCAAATCATTAGTTTGGAATTTTTTATGCCCTTTGTCTGTTAACCATCAGACTTAACTACTATTCTAAATCTTGTCATTTTTCTGTTCATACTCTGCAAACACACCAATTAATTGCTTTTGATGTGAGGGTCTGAATATAAGCTTTCATAATTTTCTTAATTAATCCAGATTTTATGAGTCATAGGTTGGAAGTGGCATCTTGTTGAGAGAACTCAACCACCAATATTATATATAAACAAAGACCAAAACATTGATGTAATGTGAAATATGTGGAAAGAGAAAGATATAAACAAAATTAATAATATTTTAAAAGACAAAAGGAAACTTTATATATATATATATGGAGAGAGAGAGAGAGAGAGAGAGGAAAAGAGAGAACTTATTAACTAAACGCAATTTTATCAACAACCGCATTTGATATAGGAAGATCTTGCAAGATTGAGATAAATAACAAGTCCAAAAGAATGACTTGGGAAACCAGCTGTCACAGAAGATTAAAATTTTCCATTTTGTAAAGGTGAGATTTGAGTTTGCTTACTTTAAAACCATCAATCATTGGTTTCTCTTTTTGGGAAAAAAAATTTATTATTTGCTCCAACTAGGACGTGATATCGATCCATCATTCTGCAGCTATATATATATATGCCTTCTTTGACATGGCTTCCTGTGCACTTCTTCCGTTGCTCTCTTCTTCAACTCATCTCCTCTCCTTCTTCTTCTTTGCATTCGCAATCTTCTTTTCCTTTCTTCTTCTTCTTATTCACAAAAAAGAGCTAAACTTCCCACCAAGCAATCAGTACCCAAAATCATGGCCATAGAGATTGATCAAGAACCTTCTGTTGGCTTGTCCAGTGTTGCGATTTCTGATACTCATGGAGAAGACTCTCCTTACTTCGCAGGATGGAAGGCGTACGATGAAGACCCTTACAACGAAATTGAAAACCCATTAGGGGTTATTCAGATGGGTCTCGCAGAAAATCAAGTAAGTTTAATTAAGACGTATTAGTAGAGAGAAAAAAATAAGGACTAACGTATAAGCTTGACGATGATTTTTTTTTTTTTGGCATATGTGTGTATATTGTCTTGAATAAGTAATTATAATTGCTTACAGATTTATGCTAATATATACACTTGTTTGGTTGTTATTTTGATCAGGTGTCATTTGATCTCCTAGAAGAATACCTGGAACAGCATTCATCCGCAGCCTTAAACTGGGGCAACAAAGGCATCTCAAGCTTTAGAGAGAATGCTTTGTTTCAAGACTACCATGGCCTTTTGACTTTCAGAAAGGCAATGGCAAGTTTCATGGGGAAAATAAGAGGAGGAAGAGTAAAATTTGATCCCAGTAGAGTAGTTCTTACTGCGGGTGCCACAGCTGCTAATGAACTACTTACTTTCATACTTGCAAACCCTGGAGACGCTTTGCTTGTTCCAACTCCTTATTATCCAGGGTAATTAATTAAGAAGATGATTACGAATTAAGTATATAATTCAAACACCAAATCATTGATTAAGTTAGGTCCTTATATAATTGGGCTTCAATAATTAATATAACGTTCTTTTAAAGTTAATAATTGTTAACAATTCGATGATCCACAGGTTTGACAGAGATTTGAGGTGGAGAACTGGGGTGAGAATAGTTCCAATTTACTGCAACAGCTCCAACAATTTCCAAGTCACTTGTCAGGCGTTAGAAGATGCTTATAAGAGAGCAGAAGCCATAAATGTAAAAGTGAGAGGGGTGTTAATAACCAACCCATCAAACCCACTTGGCGCAACGATTCAACGGACAGTCCTAGAAGGCATCCTGGATTTTGTTACCGACAAGAACATCCATCTTGTATCAGATGAAATTTATTCCGGTTCCGTCTTCTCGTCCACAGAATTTGTCAGCGTCGCCGAGATCCTCGAGGCAAGGAAGTACAAAGGTGCTGAGAGAGTTCACATTGTTTATAGTTTATCCAAAGATCTTGGGCTTCCTGGTTTTAGAGTTGGAACAATATATTCTTACAATGATAAGGTTGTGACCACTGCACGAAGAATGTCTAGTTTCAGCTTAGTATCATCTCAAACACAAAATCTCTTGGCATCTATGCTATCAGATGAAGAATTTACTGAGAATTATATAAGAACTAATAGGGAGAGACTTAGGAGAAGATATGAAATGGCAATTGAAGGTTTGAGAAAAGCTGGGATAGAGTGTTTGAAAGGGAATGCTGGGCTGTTTTGTTGGATGAATTTGAGCCCTTTGTTGGAAAAGAACACAAGAGAAGGTGAATTAAGTTTATGGAATTCGATGTTGCATGAAGTGAAATTGAACATATCACCTGGGTCTTCATGCCACTGTTCTGAACCAGGTTGGTTCAGGATGTGTTTCGCTAATTTGAGTGAGCAGACACTAGAAGTTGCACTGAAGAGAATACATGAATTCATAGATCAAAGGAGAATAAACAAGAACAGAAACTCATCACTCTCTTCACATAATTAGTCATGTTATGTTATCTTTTTTCTTCTCCTTTTTTGTATTTTTGATGATAATTCTTTGAAATATTAGAAGGAAAAGTTATAACCATTTGAAGAAATGGGTAATGTACTCCAAACAATGTAAATCTATTCTAATATAAAAAAATATATATTTGGGCCTTTTTTGTCTTCCTACATAGATCTTCCATGAAAACTCTCTTTTGCACGATCAGTGCACTGTTGAAATTTTCTCATCTGGTCGCTGTTGGTTTATCCGTGCAGTTAGACTCAGCCATAATTTTACTAGATTTCTATTCTAATATTTAATTGAAGAAAGCGCATTAAAGCTAAACTCTTATTCAATACTAAATATCATAAAATATGATGTGATGTATATTTGAAGTATTAAATAAATAAGTGATGAACATATCAAAATACATTACTATTTATTTAATTATTATAAATATGTATTATGACAATATTTAATGGTCAAAATAAAATTATATAACATTTCTTTCATATATATAGATATATATATATTCAGCGAGTTAAATCAGTATACATTGTGTAGTTAGTTTAAGAGACATTCTTGTTGTTGATTTTAGCGTGGAGGCTTAATTATATATTAAGAACTAGTTTCAACCAAATTACCAACAATTAGGAGATCAAACACGACCGATATTATATATATATTATTCATTTTAACTTAATTTTCAACCACCAAACCTTGACATCTTACAACCATTACAATATGGCATCGTGTAATTGACTAACCCAGATGAATATTTTAAGATTATTAACTATGCCGGTCACGACAGATGCGTAAGGCACTTCATTAGCGTTAAAGATGTTTGACTATTAGTTTAAAACTGAATTAGGTTTGGTTATATGTATAGGTGTAGTAGTACTATACAACAAATTAGGTCTTTACCTATGAAATCTTTAACTACAAATTTAATTTTATAGCTAAAAAAATGAGCTTTAGCTATAATATTATAGTTTTATAACTAATACTTAAGAAATCTTCGACTTATAGAGTTATTTTTGCCAAAGTAATACATTCAAAGAAAAGATAATTATTTTATGCCACTGGCAGTAAAATCTTTATTTTCAAGTACAATTAATTTGTATCCAAAGAGCCTGATTTGTAGTAATGATAGTTACTGTTGTATTTTTTGACTGAAATTAGATTCGACATACACCTGCAGGCTTATTAATCTAAGAACATCCCCAATGTCCAAACTCAATATACCCTTCGTATCATTAATGTCATCATCCACATTATTCACTCATTAAACTCTTACCCACAATGTTATAAATTTATTAAATTGTATTGTATGCGTCCCATAACCATATTAATTTATTAAATACACTAATTACAATATTTTATTTATAAAATATTTTTTTTTTCAAAATACCTATTATTCACATTTAAATTAAAAATATATATAATTATTTAAATTTATGTAAAAATTATAATTTTAATAATTATTTATTTAAAAAATAAATTTTAAATTAATTATTTAAAATATTAATTTTTAAATATCACTAATCGTTATTTTAAATAATTATTTAAAAAAATATTTGTTAAGAGTTTTTTTAACTATTATTTATTTTTAAAAATAACGATTTATTTATATTTAAAATTAAAATTTATTCATTTTATAAAATTATTTTAATTTTTTAAAAATATTATTAAAATTTTGAATATATATTATTTAAGTAAAAATAATTTTAATTTTATTTTAACTTAAGATAATTTTTTTATTTTATAAAATAAAAATAAATATATTTTAATTTTTTATTTGAAATATTTAATTTT
>JAJIYU010013589.1:0-13746 GCA_030144865.1 Tinospora cordifolia
CTATGCCAAGGAGAAAAAATCTTGCATAGTCTGTACTTTTGATATTCTCGAGCCCTGATACCTCATCAGGCTCTTTTTATTAATATATATATGTCTCTTTTCAAAAAAAAATTGTCCAATGTTTTTGTTGGGTTTCAGGAATGTGCCTAAACATGTCTAAAACATGTGTAGCCTGAATTTGCATAGATGAAGTGACGATGCATTAGATTGCTGCAAGATTAGGGTGTGAGATGGGAGAATGGCTCCTAGAGTATCTAGCAATGCCTCTAGGGGGGGAATTCGGGGTCTCGTTTGTTTTGGGAGCCGGTAGTGTCCAACGTAGCTCGGAGACTTGATGGGTGGAAGAGGGCGTTCCTTTCTAAAGGTGGAAGACTTACTTGAATTAAAGCGGTGTTGGAGGCCTTGCCAACATATTTTCTATTAGTTTTTCAGAATTTCTTGGAGTGAGGCTCAAAGATTGAAAGATTGACGAGGCACATTTTGTGGAAAGGTGGAGGTGAAGGAAAAGGGTTTCACATTGTTGATTGGAACAATGTTCAATTATAGAGGATCTGGGTGGGTTAGGAATTGAGAATTTGGTGGCTAGGAATAAGACTCTAGCTGAGAAATGGCTTTGGGGGTTCCTTAGAGAGCAAGAGCAGTTGTGGGCTCGAGTGATAAAAAGTAGGCATGGTACAGATATAAATGAAAGGGATGCAGAGATTATGAGCAACACAACCTTTAAGAGTTCTTGGAAGTTCATACATTCTCTATACCATTGCTATCTGCCTAGTATTCGATTGAGGATAGGGAGGGGATATGATGTCCAATTTTGAAAGAACGTTTGGTGGGGGACCGATGCCTTTGCAGCTATTTATCCTAGATTGGATATGCAATACCCAACAATTTTGTACAGAATTTGACGAACGAAATTAAAACAAAACAATTCGACTTTTGTAACATTTTTGGAGTATAAACTATGAAAAATGAAATTATTAATAAATTTTGGTATCCAAAAATGAAAAATAGAAAGAAATATATATATATGGTATATTTAGAAATATGTGTATTTAATAATGTATATATTTGTGAAAATGTATATGTCAACTTGTTTTTATTATTAGATACAAAATTATTGTTTTTATATATATATATATATATATCAAAGAAAGAAAAAAAATTCTAGAAAACGCGAATGCAGCAAATTCGCCGAATTGCGCACGTGCACCAAGGCACATAAAAAGGGAAAAAGGAAAATCGACGAAAAACCAAAAAAAAAGAGGAAAAATTCCAAAAAAATCATCAAAAAGCCCCCAAAAACTTTAAAACACATTGTTATTTGGGGAGCCGCCAAAACCTAACAAAAATAAAAATTTTCCTATTCGAAAACACCCAAAAATTACGAACCTTGCCGCTGGAAGACTCTATATTAACCCTTTCCCCCTCTCATTCTTTTTTATCTCAGTAAGAGCTGATAAGACCCCTCTTACTCTTTCCGCCTCCTTCTTGGCACCTAGTTTTCATTCTTGAGCTGTTCTAAACAACCAACAGTGTAGTAGCAATGGAGTGCTACACAAATCTTGTGCTAGCAAGAGGAAAGATCTGAGAGGAGCTATGTAGGTTTAGAAAGAATTGTGTTTTAAGGTGGAAGTGATTTCTAGCCTTTACCTCTTTATTTTGATTTAAGTAGATCTCGCATGTGTGCTTGTATTTTTAAGACGATTGTTTGGAAATTTGTTATCAATATGCATGTTTGCCTTGATGCTGTGCCATGACTATGCTTACTTAGAATTTATGAACGATGCATCATATGTATGAACTATGCTATAAATGTTGTTCAATGATCCATGCAATGCTCACATGTTATATTACTAATTTAATCCGATTATTGTATGATTTGTCATAAAAAAATTAAATTAAGATCTTGAACCACGTACCGGTGTGGTGAGGGTAATCGCCGTGAGTATTCCCAACCTGAAGAGGTAATTGAGGGTCTTGTTGCGAGGGGTTGTTAGTCGAGTGAAGACTTCAGCCATGAGATAGAGTTCCGAATTAAAGTCACTATTTCAAACCTAAATTGGAATACGAAGGGGAAAGTCCTTTCTGTCTTGATGTCAGTGATAAACAAGAAAGTAGTTGAATCACCTAATATACAAAAATATTTTGAGATGCTTGGTTTATTTGATTAAGATAATGAGTTAAATGTTTAGAATGATTCATTGGTCGCGTAAGCTCACCCTTCCTCTTTAATATTTCAGAGAATTAAATGTCAAGGCTATTTGAGAGATATTTAGATCATTTTATTTTATTGTAGGGAGTGTTGGCTCAAATCGTTTTATTTAAATTTTGAATTTATGTTCCGCTGTATTAAATAAAAAGCTTATGTACTCTGAGTTTTGAATCAATAAATGATTACAATTTTTATTTCATAGTGACATAATTGTTTTTCATTATATCTATATGTATACATTGTGTACAAAGAAAAGTACGCAGGAAGTCTCTTTGATTTGAGACTTAGAAAGAAAAAAGGCTAACTTCACATCGGCTCGCCTCCCAAGCGGCCCAACATTCAAGAAAGGAAGGGAACGAGGGTAGTGTGGGTAAATTGCGCCCTTAGAGCCACGTGGACCCAGGGGTAGGAGGCGGGGTGTTACAGTATAATCATTCCAAAGGTCACCATTGTCTAGTGTCTTTCTTTAGCAGACAGAGTGAAGATTCGGGTGCTATGCAGTGGAATTTTCATTTGAGGTCCTCAACTTGGGGGAGATGTGCAGAAGAAGAAAATGTTCTTCAGGTGATCCCTCCTAACTGGACTTAGGTGACACTTCGTGACCTCTTTCTGCTTCTCTTGGCTAGCTTTTATTCCTTTATCAACTTCCACCAGATCTGAATTAGGAACTAACAAAGGGGAAACGTCATGATAATGAGATTATGCTTCCTCGAACTCTCCATGAATGGAATCATCATCTTCCTCCTCATCATTTTCAGACATCTCACCATCAGAAGTATTGCTGCAGTAACTCGAGGAATCAATTTGACAAGCTTCCACCATGGTATCTTCCCCCCAATTCCTTACTGTCATCACTTTCATCCCCATTTCTCAGGATTATTGTGCCCCTACTTCCTCTCATTTGGTTGTACACCCCACCCCCATCAACCCTCTCATCATGCATAGTTCGACATAATTTAATCTCTTTCTTAGCCCTTCTTTTATAAACCTGTATCGGCACCTCGTTTCCCTGCCCACGCCTGTCTTCTGCTTCCTCAGTCTGATTCCCATTACCTATGGAAGTCTTCATCCCATATTGACCCATTGATTGCACCCTCCTAATCATACAATCCCCACCTTTTTTGCAACCTTGGCCTGCACCCTTGCTAGCATCCTCCCTCACCTGAAAAGTCCCACAAACAATCCAAAGCTCCTTGCGTAATGATCTGCTGTCTCAATTCCCACCATTCCTCCATTTAGCTGGTTATGGGCTTCACAATCTGGACTCATAAAACACTGTTCATGCTGCGCTTCACATCTTACAATCTGATCGCTTGCTGGGCTCTTTGTGCACTATTCACGCTCCCCATCTCGCACACCTTCTTCGTCCTGCCTGCGGCCCACTAACCCGGTCTAGTCTTTTTGGTTATGGGCTTTAGATTCCTTGGCCCACATCGTCGAGGCCTCCTTGTTTGCGCCCCTACCCATACTCCTTTCACGCTTCTCATTCTTGTCTCGCCCCTCCATTATACTCCCCTTCCTTCCCTGGCTGTTGTTTTGAGTCGATCGTTCTGCAGCGTGTAATTGTCGTTCTAAAACGAGCTCTCCACCAAATACGCTGAAAGCACGAGACTCTCCTCCCATCACATCGCCTGAACCTTTGTCGTTTCGTCCGGTCATACCGTTTGGATCTTCTGCGTCTCCACCTGCCCTTGCCACCCCGTTGCCCCTATCCAATCGTGACAGACAGTCATCCCATCCCCTTAGCTTTTCGATCATCACGCCTGACCTCTTCTCCGCACCGCTACAACCTACTCACGCCGGCGACAGAATCTGCCGTTGGGAACTCTTGCCGGTAGAGTTCGACGCATTCTACCGTTTTTATTATCCACGATGCGTATCTTTGTTGTACCCCCATGCTCATCTTCTTCTTTGCCAGTTTGGAATAACCATATGGAGAATTCTTCCGTTCCTATCTGCATCTTCATGGATTCCGGTAAGAAACCACAGCTCCACCCTTCAACCTTCATGAAAGCAACGTCAAATGTTCCACCTTCCACTGAAAATGAATCCATCAGTATCAACCCTCCACATTTCACAACTATTTCTTCAAACGTTGCCCTTGTCCAAATAGCAACAGGCACTCATTCAACTCTGATCCACTCTCGCCGGTAGCAGAATACTTGATTAATCCACTGCAAGTTTTTCTCCCATGGCTTAATTTTATAATTAAAGAATGTCTTAAGCTTTCCTTTTAGAAGCATCTTCCACTCCTGTTCCAAACAACATTGCAATACAGCTCTATCTCTACATATGGGCACCAACCGACACTCCACATTCCGTTGTTGCACAATTTCTTCTAAAATGTCTTCCTAGCTAACTACATTTGAAAACCTTGAAACTAGGAGCCATGGCATGGCGTTCTCTGCAAGTGGAACTATTACCGTCTTCGTCCGAAAGCTTTGTCGCTTAGCACCCGTCATCCCTTGATGTAGGAGTTGTTGTGGCCTTGCTTCTGGCTTAAGCCTTTGACTCTTCTTCTGATTTTGTTTCTTCACCATTGTTGTATTTCTCCTCTCTGCTATCACATTGCGATTTAATCCTCCCCCCGATTGAAGACAACCATTCAAATCATTATATATTCCTTTCCATTGTTGATTACGATCTTCCTCCCAGATGAAAATCATTCTCTGATCTCCGTTTTCAATTTTGGTCACTCTCATATAACTTCCCCTGCAGTTTGCGAATGTCTCCACTATCACCACAGAATTCCTCCATCTACGCGTCCTTTTGAATTTACCATCCCTTGCCACTTTGATTGCCTCATCTACAATTCCTCGAAACCAACTCCCTATCTCCATATCTATTTCTATACGAAACAATTTCCATTTAGTGGATTCTTCAATGAAAATCTTGTTCCATTTCTTGGATTTCCACATCCTCTCCTTCTTCATCTTCACTTAGCTGAACATTAGCTTAGTTAAAAATTCATCTTAAAGTAAAGGCCGTAGTGATCACTTCTAACTCTACTTAAAAGTGTAGGTGAACTCTTACAATATTTATGAAAATCCTTCGGCTGATTATGTTAGAACTTAGAACTCAGCAATAATAGAGGTTTAATTTACATTTGAAGTGTAGGATAAAGGGAGTGGGGAACCGGCTATTCATTTTTGAAATAAGAAATGGTAATTGAATAATCAATTACTCCAATACTAGACGCTGTGGGTAATCTCATAATTTTTCTTAGTGGAGGTGTTTTGGTCAGTTTTTGCCTAAATCTGAATAACTTAAGAGTAAGAAATCGAACGATTCAAGACATTTGATGAATTAAGTGTTTGTCAGTTTTTAGATGCAAATGGTTTTTCTCTAAGCTTGAGAGTTTTTTTTTTCCTTGGTAAAAGAATATCTCTATTATTAATTTTTGTTATTGTGATAGAAATCTCAAATCTACAACAAATAATTAATGGCTGACACTTGGTATTTAGATCACAACCTTACATCATTAAGATTTGTAGTGTTGACTCTTATTGCCTATATCATATTATCTTTTTTTTTTTTTTTTAAAGAAACATATAGATTTATCTTATTGCATATATCATGTTATCTTTATTTATTTATTTTTTAAAGAAACATATAGATTTATCTTATTGCCTATATCCTGTTTACTCTTGCAGTGTGTTTTTTAACTTCTAGGATGACACTTGTCATAGTTGCCACCAACGATGCCAAGACCAGCCTCTTTTAGGCTTCCATGTAACCATCTATGGATTGTACAATTTTTATTTTCAATATGAGAATCTTAGGATAGGAAGATTTCATGGGTAGTCAACCCTTTGCTCCTTTATGACAAACTTTTTTTTTTTTTTTCAATGAGTGTACGTCTCTCTGTGTCAGAGTCTCTAGAGTAGGCTTCCAAATGAGGACATAAATTAGAAAGAAAAGTTTTTTTATTTTTTAATTTTCGAGTGGTCGAATTACCAACTAAATGGAAATAAAAAGAAAAAAAACAAAAATTTGACCAAAAAAATCAAATTTGTTAGTCCATGAAAAAACTGGAAAATTCAAAACAAAAATCAAAACTTTAAAATTTGGAAAAAATATTTTAAAGAATTAATGTAACATACGTGGGTTTAAGGTTGTGTACGATGGACAAAGTGGTCCAGTTCTTCTCTAGGACTCAACATAAGCAAGAGCTTCATTTAATGAACTGCCATTTCATGAACTAATGTAGCATCTATTTTAATTTTCTTTTGAAAAAACACGATAATTTCTTTTGTCTTATTCTATGAATGTCTCAACTTACTTCATGTCTGTGTTTAGAGGAGGAAGGCTTACACTGATTTAGTCTATATTTTATGCTCTTCATACTTTGTTTATTTTTGTGTTCAAGGTTCAAACTCAAGGATAGAATTGAATGTGGCTTATGAAGTATTTCTTATGGGAGAATGAGGATATAAGGCTCATGGATCTCATTTAGTTGCATGGGGTATTGGCCAAAGAAGTGTAGAGTTGGGGGAGGGGAGGGTGTTGAATAAAGCTTTGGTGTAGGGTTATTTGACGTCAACTTGGAGTAGGGATAAACATTGGGATGCAGGACTAGCCTTTTAGAGTTACCTATTGATGCTCTTGGAAATTTATTTCATCTATTTGCCACACCTACTTGTCCTTGACTATATTAAGACTTGGGAACGGGAATCATTTTACTTTTGAGAAGACCTTTGTGCAACAACAGTCTTTTGTAGAATCTATTCCCTAGTCTTTACTCCCGTTCTCTGTTTGACCTATTGGTGATGTCTTTGGGTGGTAGGATTGACACTTTGGTAGTAATTTCTTTCTTGAGGGGGCGAGGAAGTCGAGTCTCTAATTAGCTCTCCTTAGGGGTGTGTGCCATCTAGGGAAAATGATAAGATTCTTTGGCCTTGGGACTCTTTTGTAGTTTTACCACTAAATCCTTTTATGCAGCTATCCTTGACAACCTCAAGGTCCTAACTTCTCTCCTATTCAATCTCAAGTGGAAAGCACATGTTCCATTTAAAGTAAAATCTCTTGGGTGGGTAGTAGCTCATTAAAAAGTGAATACTAGAGATCTACTCCAAAAAAGACTCCCCAATATGTGTCTCTCCTATTCTTTGTGTAGCTTCTGCCAAGTGTAAATTGGAGTCCGTTGACCATATGTTATGTAACACCCCTTTTTCAATTTGTGTCTTAATCTCACAAAATTATAAAACATATTTAAAAATCATTTCCTTATATGTACTTTTTTTTAAGTAGTATATAATATCTAGTTTCTTTTCCAAAAAAAAAAAATCATTTCCTTATATATATATATATGTATGTATGTATGTATATATGTATACATATGTATGTATGTATACATACATGTATATATATGTATGTATACATACATACATATATATATATACATACATACATACATATATATATATATATATATATACAGAAAGCTCGCGTGAAATGGGCTAAGGAGGGGGATACTAACTCAAGTTTCTTCCATGGACTTCTCTCAATGCGAAGGGTAAAGGCTTTTATTTCCAGAATCAAGGATGCAGATGGCGAGCTGATAGAGGAGGACAGAGACATTTAGCAACACATCATCTCTTATTATACAAATCTTTTCTCTGATCGTAAGATTTGTAAGTGGGCTATCGACGGGATTGACTGGAATCCCATAGCAGAAGATCAGAGGGATTGGCTGGAGAGACCTTTTGAGGAGGACGATGTGAAGGAGGCAGTGTTCAGCTGTGAGGGAGAGAAAGCCCCTGGGCCAGACGGATTCACAATGCTCTTCTACCAAAAGAATTGGGACCTGTTGAAGACAGATATACTCCAAACAATATAGGAGTTTTACTCCACAGGCATCATTAACAAATGCGTTAATGAGACTTATATTCAGTTGATCCCAAAGAAGGCCTGTCCGGAAAAGGTGGAGGAGTATAGGCCCATCAGTTTGGTAACCAGCCTATACAAAATTACTGCTCGAATTCTAGCAAGACGTCTCAGGGAAGTGATTCATGTTACAGTAGTAGAGAATCAAATGGGTTTTGTTAACCAAAGACATATCTTCGACGCTATTTTGGCAGCTAAAGAGGCAGTGGAGGACTACAAAGTCAAGAAGAAAGAAGGTTTGGTGGTCAAAATTGACTTCTCCAAGGCTTATGATTCGGTTAGATGGAAGTATCTAATCTATGTTTTGAAGAAGAAAGGCTTTGGGGATAGATGGTGTAAATGGGCAAAAGGATGCATTTCTAAAGTATCTTATTCTATTTTCATAAACGGCCAGCCAAGGGGAAAGATCGTAGCAGAAAGAGGGCTTAGACAAGGAGACCCTTTCTCCCCTTTCTTGTATATTTTAGTAGCAGATAGCCTCCATGGTATTCTGCAGAAGGCTAGACAGTTTGGATTTCAAGGATTCGAGGTTGGCTACCAAAAGGTTTTTCTTTCTCATCTCTTCTACGCTGATGATGCCTTATTCTTCCTGGACAATAAACCGAAGACCTGGGAAATGCTTCTTCGGGCCTTAGAAAGTTTCTCCTTAGTATCTGGTCTGAAGATTAATTTCCTCAAAAGTCAGATGGCTGGGGTCAACATCAAGGAGGATGAGATGACTCTTGCTCACAAAATTCTTGGCATTCCAATATCTAACTGGCCCATGAAATATTTAGGCCTTCCTTTAGGGGGAAATCCTAGAAGAATTTTATTTTGGGATTCGGTGATGCAAACTGTCAAAAGGAGAATTGAAGGATGGAAATGCAATTATTTATCTAGAGGTGGTCGTCTCCTGCTGATTAAAGCGGTCTTAGAAGCTCTTCCGACTTATTATATGATCATTTTTCAGATTCCAACGACAGTCCAAAAAGAGTTGGAGAAGTCTATTAGGAGATTCTTTTGGAAGGTTGAGGGGGTCGAGAAGGCTCAAATGCTTGTCAAGTGGCAGCAAGTTTGCAGATCCAAGGAGAAAGGGGGATTGGGAGTGGCTCATTTGAAAGTCAGAAATAATGCCCTTGCAGCCAAATGGCTCTGGAAATTCTCTAAGGACCAGAAACAGTTGTGGAGCAAGATAATAGCAAGCATTCATGGGAGATCTCAGAATGGTATGATGGCAGGTTTGAATACAAAAGTCTCCCATAGATCTCCTTGGAAATATATTCAATCGTTGTACGATAAGTTCAAAACCCATATTCAGTGGAAGATTGGAGATGGAAACAAAATCAGATTCCGGGAGGAAGCGTGGTGCACTCCATCGTCCTTTAAAGAGGAGTTCCCTAGACTGTATAGGATTACTCAATGCCCAGAAGCTACCTTGTTTCAAAGTTGGGGGGGTATGGAGGATAATGATAGCAGTGGGGCTTGGAACTTGGACTTCTGGAGGGATTTTAAAGATGAGGAGATTGAAGATTTGGCTAACTTACTCACTAGGCTCCGGCTGGTTCAGTTTACAGCTCACCCAGATTCTTGGCAGTGGAAGATGGATAAGTCGGGGTTTTTCACGACGAGCTCCTATTATAATGCATTCCTAGCAGAAGCGACAGCTCCGACAACCGGGTTTTTGGCCCCAATTTGGAAAGCTAAAATGCCGACAAAATTCAAAATTCTGGCTAGGTTGATCATTCAAGGAAGATTAAATTGTACTGTACAGATTCAAAAGAAGTTCCCTAACTATTATTTATCTCCTTCGTCATGCTGTCTTTGCAGGGATGCTGATGATGATGCTCGACACCTCTTTGGGGATTGCAAGACTCTAAAGATAGTGTGGAGATCTTGGCAACAGGAATTACCAGCCATGCCTAGACCTCCAGATAACATAAATCTTCAAATCTGGATTTCAGAACTGATGAATCACTTGAAAAGTTACTGGCAGCTGATTCTGTTTGCTATATGGGCTGCAGTATGGGAGGCGAGGAACGGTTGTTTATTTCAAAATTCTGACATTAATGTAAATAGAATAGTGGAGAGATCTCATATTTTGTTTGCTACATGGGTCTCTTCTGGCAAGCTAGGGTTAGGATACTCTTTTAGTGATTGGGTTACCCAGTGGGCGCCTATTTTGTTCTCTATGTAACAGGGGTTCCGGGTGTTCAGGGTCTTTTTAACTTCTGCTCTTCCTTGTACTTCTGCGCTGAGGCGCTGGACATCTCGTCCATTAACATATTAAGTTTCTTTTCAAAAAAAAAAAATATATGTATATATATACACACACACATATTTGAGAGTGAAAAACCTTTTTGAGTGGATATATATCAAAAAAATAGTTGATTTATTTGAAAACTTGTTCCTCATCTTTGACTAATTGTTCAAGCTGGTAGGACAACCTCCAGTCAGGATGGCCAGATTGCGTCTGCTTAAAAAACCATGCCTTCCTAGAGCAGGATAACTTACCTCCTATTCAATGTTTAAATTTACTTGGAACAAGGCATACCTATTATCAACTTAAACTTGTAATTTATGTCTCAGAACTATTAAAACAATTTTTTCTATAGTCTAGGTTGTTACTATTATCTAAGTTGTTTCTTTATCCTACTAATTTGTTAGTTTTAAAACTAATTTTCACAGCATCATTAGTATCATGAGCATTAATAACAGAAACATAATGTTGTAATGGTGTGCCCAAAAGTACCCCACATTAGGGTTCATTCATTAATCAAATGGCCTTTAATCATTACATCCATGCTCTTGTACATACTAGTGTTCAAGTAACATCACAAGGCACAAGAATCAAGAAAATAAAGATAGCAAGTTCTAACTCATGTTTCTCAGTTGGTATATTGGTTTCTTGCATTTGAAAGATGGAAGGGGTGAGCTCTATGAGCCCAATGGATCATTCTAATTCACAAACAATCTAACAATATAACAAACACATCATATAATCAATCACTTTTATACATTAGGTGATATAAACAGTAGATTGTTTTCAGTCGATCATGGTAGGGTGGCCGACTTTAGGGTGATTCTCGTACCTTTGGTCAAGTGAATCCCGTGGGAACATCACTAACGTCCAGACTATGCGTCCATATGTCCAGTAGTCAACAGACTTGGAAAATACGAGAGGCACGATCGAGTTTTTTAAGTGTGATCACACACTTGTCTCTTAATCGAGACGTTAATGCGAGAACTGCCATTGATTATCCTTAGACCAATCAACCCCTCCAAGTGTGTTGTTATCTTCTTAAGAGTGATCTTGTATTTGGTCACTTACATATTCATGTATATCAAACGATAATTCTCTAAAAGATGTACCCTCATGCATATAAGTATAGTGTGTAACTTTCATTTACACATATCTTTATCATACTTGAATTCTAAAATGACATTCTCATAGACTATACTCATCTAATAAATTTATATGCATATCATTCCATTCGTGAACAACATCATGTATATGCTCTACATCTATTATGGTCACGTGCATATGATCATAGCAAACATTATACATTTAAATCATGTTCTCATTATTCGCAAAATTAATGCAAATATAAGTATACGATCAATAAAGGGTGCATTCCACTACCACTTAGGCCATTTTATGTATAATATGTAAGCAGATACGGTTAAAAAGTATGTGAATTGGGAAATTATCTTTTTATTTGTTTTTTTATTTTTTTATAACGTGGTGGTGTTCGGGCTTCGCCCGACTAATCCACCATGGGGTATCCCCACCCACCGCAAGACGAGGACCCCGGAGACTCAAGAGATGGCAGAGGCGGGACTTGAACACACAACACTTTGGGAGTACGCACCCGATCCAACCACCATGCCATGCTCCTGGCAGCTGAGTTGGAAATTATCTCTACATCGATTTACACACTCTTTATATTGTTTGATGTTCGTGGTGGTGGCAGTCCTTCGAGATTCCTATAAAAGCACTTGAGTCTTAGTTGGCATTTAATTTAGCTCTTAAACTTGACTTTATGTTCAAAATAACCTCTAAAGTGTTCTCGGGTTTAAAATAGCCTATGAACTTTGATATGAGTTGTTTAAGGTCCAATTTACGAATTACATCTATGGTATTCAAACTTCAAAAGGCCGTAACTTGAGTTTTGGGACTCCTTTTTATTCATTTCTAGGGCCTATCTTGTAGTGCTCGTGATAAAGAATGTTGTGGCAATGACCGTTTTCCTTAACTAGCCCCATGTTTGAACAAAAACGCACATAAACCTGCTGGTTTGTGAATCTATCCCGTTGTTGTGCAACAATTTTTGAAAGGTTGGTTCGGGGGCTTCGAGTGTCTGATTGGGGTCATTCTTGAGTCTATTCTATAGTACACTTGACAAGGTTCGACATGCTAGTGATGGTTTTCTTGGATCATGCCTACACCGTTCCAGAATTGGCATGAAACTTATTATTTCGTAGCTAATGTTGGGCGATAATTTCAGCCTTGGTTCAGAGGCTATGGTTGTCAGAATTTTGTGGTTCGAAGGCGTTGAAAAGCTTGTTCCAACCAATCTTTGATGGTGAAGGGTTTGAACTTTTTTGAGCATTCTATGGTGATCTTTGTAGGCCATAATGTAACTAAAACTTTGCATGAAATAAAAGAATAGAAAAATAGTTTTAAAAAGACTAAGGAGAGAACTTATACTTCAACTGTAGCTACTCTTCTTTTCAAACTCTCCTCTTCTTGTCCTCTCAAGCACACTTCGAATGCTTCAATTTGGTATGAGGAGAATGTAGGGAGAGACTCTCTATTTATAATAGAGCTTTGATCATTAAAACTAGTGTTTAGGTTATGGTGGAGATTAGGTTAGAATAATAAGCAAGGGGGTAATGTATGCTTGTATATTAATCATGTGAGTCTTAATGATGGTAGTTTGAAGTATATTAATCATGTATTTTAAAACTATTTTTAATTAATTAAAAATGATCAATTAAAAATGACACTATCATTTTTAATTAATTAAAGAGGATAGTTGTGGTGGTTGGAGAATATTATTCATGTACTTTAAAATTATTTTTATTTAATTAAAAATGACATTATTAATTGAAGATGATAGTAGTGGTGATTGAAGAATGTTATTCATGTACTTTAAAATTATTTTTATTTAATTAAAAATGACACCATTAATTAAATTTGATAGTGGTGGTGGTTGAAAAATACTATTCATGTACTTCAAAGTCATTTTTATTTAATTAAAAATGATGCTATTAATTAAAGATGATAGTGGTGGTGGTTGGAAAATATTATTATGTCCTTTAAAGCCATCTTTAATTAATGATGGTGGTTGAAAACTACTATCATCATTAAAGATAGAGTTTAGTTAAATATTTTAAATTAATTAAATTAACTAAAATAATTAAAATAATTAACTTTACTATTTATGACACTATTAATCAACTTGACTATTTATGACACTTTTTAAATATATTAATTAATATAAATAATCAACTTTATTATTCATGACACTATAAGATAATTAATTATTTGATGATTTGATTTTATTATTTATCTTATTCTTATTATTACTATTATTAATATTTATTTATTTTTGCTTTATGTTTCTTTGGCGTCCTGAGCATTTTGACATGAAGCTCGTTGTCTAATTTGA
>JAJIYU010013590.1:0-13812 GCA_030144865.1 Tinospora cordifolia
TATATATATATATATATATATATATATATATATATATATATTATTTAATCAAATTAACGAGTAGAACATACATGTATAATTTATTTGTATACATTTAAGCTCTAAGAATTTATATGGTAATTAAAAGTCGACACATATGATGTATACCTATTAACATTAAAATTTTAGTTGACGGATTATGAAATGTCCAAAATGACACTAAAATTAGGATTTTTAGAGGTCAATGATATATTAAATTTGCATTTATGTAATTTGAAGATTAATGAATAAAAATGTATATGAGGCTATTAAATGTTAAATAATAGGAAATGTTATATAATGTTATATATAACATTATGAAATATTTATTGAAAAAAATGTGTAACATAGGAAATAATTAAAATTCTTCTATTTACTGTATTGAATCGTTAAATTTATAAGAAGGTTGGTTATTATATACCAAAAGTGGGACATGTGTCAAAAGTACATATTTTTGATTTTTTGGGTCAATATTAAGGGCTTAATGGTGTCAATTGCACAGGTTTAATTAGAATTGACTGTACTGACCAAATTCATAAATAGACCATAATTGATCGAGGTAATCTTTTGATTGATCAAAGACCATAAAGTTAGATTTAAACCAAGTTTCATGTAGATATTAAGAAACTACGTTGATTACGTGGGATCGAATGTTAGCAGGACACAACCGATTACGAAAGGAGTATCGGAAGCTGAGCATCCTTATGAATAATATTTTCTAATTTACCATTTAAACTTGTTATTCTGTTTATAAATGAATTATTATTACATATTAAAATGCATTTATAATATTTAAACGGTTTTTAAATGAAAATGTGCACCGAATCTTGAGGTTCGATAGTACAGGTTAGGGTATTGGATGTGATTGAGCTTGAGGACCAGATGTTGTTATACCTGGAGGTATATTCTATGCAGGTTCTTAATTGTCCTACTTACTGAGGATCTGAGGTCGTTATGGGTTAGGGTATTGGATGTGATTGAACTTGAGGACTAGATGTCGTTATACTTGAAGGTATATTTTATGCAGGTTCTTAATTGTCCCACTTACTGAGGATCTGAGGCCGTTATACATGAGATAGGTGCTAGTGGATCGTTATGATGTTGTATGAGAATATGCCTAACTATCTAGTAAGCTTGCTCGAATGGATTTATTATTGCATTAGAGCCTAGTGAGAGCATCGACACGTGTTTTTAGCATTAAAATCATTTTAAAAATAGAATGTGTACAACTGCATTTTGGATTTATCATTCATTAACTGTTACATTTATTCGCATATTATTATTATTGTGCATGCATAAATGACATTATTTTATATAACTCTTGTTCTAAGTTATAGATTAGATTAAATTACACACTGAGCCGCAGTGGACAAATGGACTCACTACTCTAATATTTCAAGTTCTTCTACCGTTGACAAAGGGCAAAAGTTCTTTAACCGTTTTTAGTTCATTTTGCTAGGTTATCTACCCATTTCATTACTTTAAGAATTAGTATGATCCATAGGGAGTAAAAAAAAACTATTGTAAATATTTTGACTATGACACTTCTGCCATGGCTACATTTAGAGGACTGAATGTTATTAACTTTTGTTTGACTTAAATTTCTATTACAATTATTTGTATAGCTACTTCTCCATCTATTATGATTACTCTGATGATGTCGTGTATAGGGTGTAAAAGAGGCTTAATTGTGCTTTTGTGAGGGGGTTTGTTAGGGCATTATGCTGGTCGATTCGCTCTTTAACTTAGGGAATGGGTCTTAACAAAAATCACCCTCTGACAGCTTTTCCATTGAAAGCCTCTACCTAGGGTACAAGCTAAAAGTTTTCTATGTAAGATTCAATTTGGGCTCACATCCGTGGGCTTAGGATTTTTCTATAACAAGGTAGAAAGCACTTCAAGGTACACATAACTAGGGGAGTGTCCTAACCTTCTCTTCGTCTATATGTGTTCCATCTTCTTCGTTTCTTGTTATGCTATCCAAGTTAGGGAGTGCACCCTTTTGGGCCTTGTTTTTGCTTATTGTGGTCTTTGTAATATGCATCCTTGTCTGTTGGAATACGCCCATGAGTGGGAGCACCTATAGCCAAAGTTTGAATTTTGAATTTCAAATGGAATAGGAAGATAAGCATAACCAATATACTTACCAACATTCACCTTCCAAAAATTATTCATTCTCTCCCCACTTTTCCCAAAATGCAATCACTTTGGATCCTCTTTCCCTTGGCTAACTTCTCTAGGGTTTCCTCTCTAATCCCATGCCACAAAGAACACAAAAAAGAGAGGAAACTTAGAAATGACACCAAAAGAATCAATGAAAACAAAGAAAACAAATGGGAGATTAAATCATTAATCCAAGTTTCTAATTCCTCTCATTCTCTCTTCTCTCTCTTGATGTCTTGCTTGGGCTGGCCATTGAAGGGCACCCTTCACCTTGCATTCTTCCATCAGCATGTCCAAGAGAAGAAGATACACGTGCAATAGAAATTCAATCGTTGGGGACCCAAACAAGGGATTAAGGCGATGGGGGTATAACTTCTTGACCTTATATTATTTTAATGTTTGAATAGAGTAGATCATGTATAAATCATATGTTCTTCTTTGATTCATGCATTAATAAACGTAAAAAAATCTAACCTTTTAATTTGTATACATAAAACATGTAGATTACATCATGTTACAGGTTTTAGAATAACATATAGTATTTGTTCTATAATTTAATATAGGGTAGATTAATATACATGAATACAATTATGAGATACTGATTATTAAATGTGACAATGCGTGATTTCAATAAATCTCATTATATAAAAATCTATTAGAAAAAAAAATTATGTTTTTATATATATGTATAAGATAGTGCATACGTGAGTAGATTATGATAATAATCACTTAAAAAAAGGTGTAACACTTAGGCCTAATAAATAATATCATGAGAAAAATGAGTATTAAGGTTTAAAAACATGTGAAATCTTAGAATAGTCACTTGCTGAAAATTTTATTGTTAATAGTAAAATAATAATTAGGAATTTCACTAATATATGGTTGTTAATGTAAAATATAACAATATGGTGTTAAAAAATAGGTAAAATGAATAGAGAAATTCGCCCAAATTAATTAGAGGGCACAAAGATACTGAAAATAAATAAAAAGATATAGAAAATTATTTAACTGAAAATAAAATTTTTAGAATGCAAATAACTTCATTAGTGACATAGAGGAAAAATAATGGAAAATGCATTTTTAAAATTGTTAATAAAGGAAAAATTGCAGAAATTTAGATTGCTTGAAATTGAGCTAAAAACAAGTAAAAAAAATTAATAAATTTTTAAAATGTATTACATAAGAGAACATTTATGACTAGAAGTGAAGTTAAAAACTAGAGATTAAAATAAAAAATAAATCATCATCGGTTGGTCAAGATAAATAATTAATGTATGTCTAAGAGAGAATAATACATACGAAATAGGATAAAATAAATTAAGTTAAAAAAATTAAAAAATAGTCAAATTAAAATAAAACAAAAATCTGTAGCTAACTAATGAAAAAAATCATCTAAATAGGTGAAAATAACAAATACTCATGGGTTATTAGTCTATAATCTATAATCTACAACCCAATAATTGCACTATCTTGGACAACCATAGGGAGACGGGGCGTAACACCATAATCTATTATATTATCGTTGGCAACACGTGAGTCTTTCTTAAGTTCCTACACCAAACCTAATACCTACAACCTACATCTTAGACACTTGCCTAGTTATCATTTATTAATTAATGAAGCTCTTATATCAACTTTTATAACACTTCGACCTCCCTCCGATTACCTAACTACATTAAAACTAAATTTTACAAAAATGCCTTTATTATAGAAATGCTCATGGGCAATAAATGCAAGGAGGTAAATAAATACTAAATAAAAATCAACTTTATTTATTAAAAGTCAAATAAGCTACGTCATTATCACATGTCAACTAATAATCATAAAATATGCAAAATAACATTAATCATGAATAAATAAATAAAATGTTAAACAATATCGTGTACAAGTTCTTACATAAAGGAATTCAACATAACCATAAATAAGTTTGGCCTACTAGTCAGTACATTACTTTAAATTCAAAACTACGCTTAACCATTTTCTCTCTCTCTCTCTCTCTCTCTATATATATATATATATATATATGTACAGTGTGGACACGCGGCTTACTTCATCTACCAATTAGCACTGGATTTATGCGAGGACACGTGATATAAACAGTATATAAAAAGAGAAAGGATAGCTATCAACTCATCTAATTAGCATTGTCAAGCTCGATACTAAAATGGAGGTGATCACGAAGAAGCATCCATTCATTTCCATCATCATGCTAATGTTAGTTTCTACAATATCAATGCAACAAGCATACAACAGCAGCCACAATGTGAAAAATCATGAAAAGATGCCTTTTGTGCTTGTTCACGGTGGTTCACACTATAATTGCATTATTTTTAATTCTCTTTAGTATTAAATAAATAAATGTTATACATGACAAACTATATAATTACCCTACCTTGCAAATTTTTTTTTTGAATTTTTAAACTATCATTTTCTTTTTCTTATTCTTTTTTTAAAAAAGAAAAACAACAAAACTAAACTTTTTCTGTTACAAATCATAATCCAAGTTTATAGTATAATTTGTAACCCTTAGTTTATTTTTAAAAAATAAAAAGAAAGAAAAAGATAATCAAGAAATTTAAAAAGGACTAATATATTTATAATATATAAGTGGTAGAGATATTTTAAAGAACGAGTGCTTGTCATTTTTTAAGCTCTCGAGCAGGAGTGTTCATGAGTTGGGTTGGTTTGAGTTAATATTTAACCCACAACCCAACTTAAACTATTTGGGTTGATAAATTTGAAACTCAACCCAAGCCATTCTATCTCTCTAAATCCAAACCAACCAAAACAGTTCAGATTTGGTTCAGTTTGGGTTAGGTTATCAAGTTGGACTAGAATTAACAAAGTGACGAACAACAACTACAACTAATGGAGAAAATGGATAAATAATCTACAAGACTATGACTAGCGTGAAGAAGAAGAAGAAGAAGAAGAAGAAGAAGAAGAAGAAGAAGAAGAAGAAGAAGTTGCGACGAGAGAGGAAGTAATGCAACGAACAACAAAAATGCAACAAAGGGCCATTGCCAGTTGGTCGGCGACGATTTAAGCGGCGAACAATGTGAAAAATAGAGCTACGAGTTAGTCAAATGTGGCGATTTCAGCGGCTACGAGCTGCTACAAGTTACCACAACCCCATGCGAAGAAGAAGAAGCTACAATTGTGTTTGTTGTGAGTGAGATTGCGATTTGCGAAACAAAGAATGAGGGCAAGGGTTCCACTACCACTTAACACTAGCAGAACAGTTCAAAAACACATCCTTCTCCTCACCATGAAGCAGTTCCAACGCCAACAGTATTAATCTTCTTGCTTGATCTTTGGACGTGAAATCCCCCAATAACACAAAATCACAGAGCCATCAAACCAATCATCACGAGAATTCCCCCTCTGATCCTTCTTGTCCAAATCCAAAGTAGAACTAAAAGTTCGATTAAATCTCAGAATTTCCATCTTCACTGCCAATGGTTTTGCAGCTCTGATAATCGAAATCATACCGTTATAGTTGTTAGTAAAAACTGAAGTTTGAATAGAAAATGAATAGTCACACATTGGAATAATACACAAAACTTGTTAAAAATAAAAGAAAACTTGTTGATTGTTAACTTGAATAGAAGAAAAAGGAATCATGGGTCCAAAAGTATAGGCCTATGAGTTAACATAAATTATTATGTATTTAAATCAAAGACTAGGGCCTTGGGCCTTTGGTCTTTGATCCATACAATAAATTTTTAATTTATCTTTGATTTTATTTTTTAAATTCTAATTATAACTGTTGGAGACAGTTTTTGACAATTGATAACTGTCTTTTGGAAAAGATGTAACTTTTAATTATGTCCATTCATTTCTATAAATAAAAATAAAATAATATTATTGTATGATGATTATCTTGAATTTTGACTTTTCGAAGATCTAAACAAGGAATTCTAGTTTGTAAGAAAACGATTTGTAGTGCTTCCAAATCATTTTAACAGTCGAATCCTGGGAGACAATAGCCAATTTGATCTTCAAGCACTCAGAAGTAGCAAAATTTTGTCTAAGGACATTGCAATCTGCAAGCTTTTGTCATCAATCGGTTCTTTTCTTACTTGTTTCTATTTATTCAAGTAGTAATTTATATTCTGATATATAATTTATAATAAATTGTTTGTGAGTATCATAACAATCTAAGGCAGAATTTTATTGCTCAGTTGCTATTATTGATGTGTCATTACACCTGGTTGACAGATTCTGTAACCATGGATACAAAATTAACCACTGCCACTTCAAATCCGAAAGATGAGAGGCCTGAAAAATTTAAGGGCCTAGAGTTCAAGAGATGGCAGCAGAAGATGATATTCTAGTTGACTACAATGAATCTGGCAAACATAGTGAAAGAAGAAGTTCCTAAAACAGATGAGGATCCGGTATCTGAGGAAACGTTCATGGCAATAGAGGCATGGAAACAATCTGATTTCTTATACAGGAATTACATTCTGAATAGGTTAGATGATACACTTTATGATATATATTTAGAATGTAAAACTGCAAAGGATGTGTGAGACTTACTTGAGAAAAAAAATATAAAACAGATTATGCTAGTGCTAAGAAATTTGTAGTTGGAAAATTTCTCAAGTACACTATGGTCGACTCTAAATCTGTAGCCAAGCAAGGGGAAGAACTTCAGGTTCTGATCCATGAATTACATGCAGAGGTTGCATAGTTAATGAAAACTTTCAAATAGGAGCGATCATAGAGAAATTGCCACCATCTTGGAATGACTTCAAAGTTTAATCTAAAACATAAACGCAGAGATTTGTCTATTGAAGATTTAATACTCAGACTTTAGATTAAAGAGGGTCATCGAAAGGGAGACAAGAGTGAAGTTCTTGCAATTGATGCTGCCAAGGCAAATATGGTTGAAGAACAAATGAATAAACCAAAATTTCAGAAAAAGAAAGGCAAGAAAGAACTAAAGAAATTATCAAACTAGTTGGGATCTAAAGGGAAAAACTTCAAAAAGATAAACAAAAGTTGTTGGGTTTGTGGTAAGATTGGACACAAGGCTCAAGATTGTTGTCACCAAAAGATTTTGAAAATTCCCATCAGAATAATCAAGTACATATAACAGAGATAGATGAAAACCTAGTTGTTGTTGTATCTGAAATTAACTTGGTTACTGATCACAGAGGATGGTTGATTGATACTGGTGCTACTAGGCAGAAATGTAGTGACAAAAATCTATTTTCTGAGTATAGGTCAATTGACAGTGAAGAAAAGCTATACATGGGAAATGCTTCTGCTTCAATGGTTCAAGGAAAGGGAACCATTAAACTTAAATTCACTTCTAGAAAAGTAATTACTTTGGTTGATGTTCTGCCATGTACCCGAAATAAGGAAAAATTTAGTTTCTTACCCTTTACTTAGTAAAAAAAGGTTTAAACTTGTATTTGAGTCAGACAAATTTGTCTTGACTAAGGGTGGAATGTTTGTGGGTAAAGGGTACTTAGCTGATGGTTTATTCAAGTTAAATGTAATGGTTACTGATGCTAATAATAAGAATAATAATTTTGTTTATATTGTTGATTCTTTTGATCTTTGGCATGCTAGGCTAGGTCATATAAATTTTAGATCTATATTTAGAATGGTTAATTTAAAATTATTACCCAAATTTAATATTGATACAAAACATAAGTGTAAAATTTGCGCAGAATCAAAATTTGCAAGACAACAATTTAAAAGTGTTAAAGAAAAATCAAATGAACTTCTTGGTTTGATATATAGTGACTTATGTGATTTTAAATCCATTCCTACAAGTGGTTGAAAAAATTATTTTATTTCATTTATTGACGATTGTAGTAAATATTATTATGTCCACTTGATTAAAAATAAAGATGAGGCTTTAGATATGTTCCAAATGTATAAAGCAGAAGTTGAAAATCAATTAGACAAGAAAATAAAAATCATAAGAACAGATACGGGTGAAGAATATGAATCTAATTTATTTTCTCAATTTTGTGCTACACATGGAATTATACATCAAACTACAACACCTTGTACACCTCATCAAAATGGTGCAGCAGAGAGGAAAAATAGAACTTTTAAAAATATGATCAATTCTATGTTAATAAGCTTTGGATTACCACATAATTTGTGGGGTGAAGCTTTATTAACTGCAAATCATATTTTAAATAGAATTCTTTTCAAGAAATTTGATAAGTCTCCTTTTGAATTATGGAAAAAGAGAAAATCCACTTATAAAACCTTAAGAGTGTGGGATTGTTTAGGTAAAGTCCAAGTACCATTGCCAAAAAGGACTAAATTAGGCCCAAAAACCATTGACTGTGTATTTATAGGATTTGCTAAGAATAGTGCAGCATATAGATTCTTAGTGTTTAAGTCTGATATTACTGATATTCATGTAAATACCATTATTGAATCTATTGATATTGAATTTTTTGAAGGGATATTTCCTTACAAGGAACAAAAGATCGATTCTTCTAACAAAAGGACTTTTGAAGAAAGTCTACATGACCCAAGTACAGAGGTTCAAATAGATAATCAAGAACCATCTACTTCAAATATTCAAAAATAGAATGAAGAACTTAGAAGAGGAAAGAGGATAAAAGTTCCAAAGACTTTTGGTCCAGACTTTATAAGTTTATTAACTGAAAATGAACCACAAACATACAAAACAACTATTTCTTTACCAGAGGCTCCTTTTTGGAAGGAAGCTATTAATAGTGAAGTAAAATCTATTTTGCATAATCACACATGGGAATTGGTTGATTTACTTCCAGGAGTTAAGCCAATTGGATATAAATGAATTTTTAAGAAAAAATTAAAAGCCGATGGAACTATTGATAAATATAAGGCACGTTTGGTTGCAAAAGGATATCGACAAAAAGAAGGGTTGGATTATTTTGACACATATTCTCCAGTTTCAAGAATTACATCAATTAGGATGTTAATTGCTATTGCTGCAATATATAATTTTGATGTACATCAAATGGATGTAAAACCAACATTTCTGTATGGAGAATTAGATGAAAAAATTTATATGGCACAACCAGAAGGATTTGTGGTTAAAGGAAAAGAAAACAAAGTTTGTAGGCTTATTAAGTCTTTATATGGACTAAAACAATCACCTAAACAATGGCATGAAAAATTTGATCATGTAATGATAACACATGGCTTCAAAATTAATGAATGTGATAAATGTGTTTATGTTAAAAATTTGAAAAATTCTTATGTGTTAATATGTTTATATGTAGATGACATGCTAATAATTGGAACCAATAATTATGTTATAAACTCTACTAAAAAGATGTTAAACTCAAATTTTGATCTGAAAGATTTAGGCAGAGCTGATGTTATATTAGGAATTCAAATCAAACATAATAACAATGGTTATATACTTTCTCAATCACATTATGTAGAAAAAATATTGAAGAGGTTTAATCAATATGATTGTAAACCTGTACTAACTCCTTTTGATGCAAATTGCAAATTAAAGAAAAATATTGGAGATGCAATTTCTCAATTGGAATATTCTCAAGTGATTGAAAGTTTGATATATCTAATGAATTCAACTAGACCTGATATTGCATACTCAGTAAGTAAGTTAAGTAGATACACTAGTAATCCTGGAGATGATCGTTGGAATGCTTTGATCAGGGTGTTGAAATATTTAAAGTATTCTTTAAATTATGGATTGCATTATACTCGATATCCACCTGTTTTAGAAGGATATAGTGATGCAAATTGGATTTCTGATAATACTGAAATAAAATCTACTAATGCCTATGTTTTTACACTAGGTGGCGTTGCAGTTTCATGGAAATCTTCTAAACAAACTTGTATAGCTTGCTCAATAATGAAGTCTGAGTTCAATGCATTAGATAAAGCTGCTAAAGAAGCAAAACGGCTGAGAAATTTCTTAGAAGATATTCCAGCCTGGTCTAAACTTATAACGGCAATTTGCATACACTGTGATAGTATGGCAGCTCAAACAAGAGCTAAAAGCAGTGTCTATAACGACAAATTAAGGCATAATAGGCACAGACATAATACAATTAAACAATTGCTCTCTAATGGAATAATTTCTTTGCAATATATAAAATTAGAGGAAAATTTAGCAGATCCTTTGACTAAAGGTTTACCAAGAGAGCAAGTTAAGTTTAAGTCGTTGGGAATGGGCTTAAAGCCAACTAATGAGTTGCACCTTGCGGAAACCTAACCCTGTAACATCTCGAAAAATTTAAATGAAATTTGAATTTTTACTTAGAAAATTATACAAAATTGACAAATGAGATTATTGGCAAGTCCTGGTTACCCAAATGAGGAATAAAAAAAATCAATTTAAGGGATTTTTGAAGAAAAAATATGATTATAATGTATAAAATGGGATATCATAGCCAAAAATACAAGGATATGTGCAATTTTTGATGAAAACAGGATTAGAAAGTTAATTGGGATTGAGATTTGAAAAAAAATCCGAAAAGAAAGCAAGAAATTTGATTGAAAAATCAAAATCAAACTCAAAATGCTGTGAACTGTAGATCTGAAATCTAAATCATGATATGACGGCCAAGATCAAATTCGCACATACGCACGAGAGCACCGAATCAACACTATCGAATGGCCAGAGATCCACGTACAAAACTCGAGGATTATCAAACGATCCGAAGCATTTTCATTAATCACGATCGTGATGCGCGTGCGAAACTCGAAGACAATCCAAGCATCCAGATCAAAGCTGAGTTTAGTTGATCGCGATTGTTGATGCACTCGAGAAGATCCAACGGTCGAAATTGAAGCCGTGTTGAGAGATCGCAAACCTTGACGCGCTCGAGGATCATTGGACGGTTCGGATCAAAGTCGTATTGATTAAGATCGCGATCGTTGATGCACTTGAGGAAATCCAACGGCTGTAATAAAAAATTCGAATTCTGTTGATTTATCCAACAGTCCTGATCGAATCCAAATGTGTGTCTCGAGGAAAATCGTATGAACCAGATAAAATTCAAAAATTTAAATACAAAAAATTCTGTAAAAATAACAAAAAATATGAAAAACATTCCAAAAATTTTGAAAAATAGTTTCTAAATTTTGAAAAATATTTCTAAAATTTAGAAAATTTTTTAAAAAATATTCATTTTGCTCCAAAAATTAGAAACTACGAAATTAGGAAAAATTAGGGTGTTTTATTCATAGAAGGACACAAAACGTTTTAATTTTCTCCCTTGAAAAATCTATATATACCCCCCTAGGCCGCCAATTTCATTCATTCCAAAGAATAAGAGTTGAATGCTCCTCTTGTTTTCTCAAAGCCTTCTTCTTGGCACCTCCCATCTTCCTTTTTTGTGTGTGAGAAGCTCTTGAAATGAAAAATTGAGTTGGGTGATCTTCATGAGCACTAGTACGTGGGGGAATTGCTGCCAAAATTCCGAAAGAAAATGTTACAAGGTGGAAGTGATTTCTTAAACACCCCTTTTTCTTATTCAAAGTTCTAGCATGTTCATTGTGTGTATGGTCTTAAAATCAAAAGATTTTCAGTTCTAGCATTCTAAAATAATTTTCAGTTTAGATTTGATCCATATTTGAATTTATGCACGCATATTAATCATGTCACGCCTAGTGTCATATTTAGGTTTTATTTCAATATGTGATGCATGATTTTGAGTGTTCCATAATTGAATTTTCAGTTTGATTATATACTGAATTTATTTATTTTAGTCTCATATTCTAAAATTTATTTTATGATTCTAGAATATGTGATTTAACAAAGACGATGGTGATAATAACCACGTACCATCATAGCACACATGTGGGTTGCTATGGATGTTCTTTTCATATGGTATGCCCATATGGTTTTTTTTTTCCTAAGTGTTTGGTTGGTGGGTAAGCTCCCTTGAAGTCCAAAAGTCTAATGGAATTGGCTACGTGATGCCACATTTCACTCTAAGGAGGCACTTAGTGAAGAACATCAAGGGTTGAGAAACTCTTTTGGTCTAAATTACAACTTTAAACAATTGGTTGTTTGAAACGCTTAATGTCTGCAAGTGTTTGAATTATGGATGTGCTACTGTTTTGAGTTAAAAAATGGTTATTTGATAAAGATCCACTGAGCTATGTGCTCACCCTTTCTTCTCTTATTTTTCAGAAAATTAAATTATAAAGGCTATGAAAATTAGATAGTTTTTGTTTTAGCAAGTTTTCATTCTTTTGAAAGTTTCCTTTTAATGTAAGGGCGTGTTGCCCAATTTTGATTTAAGACTTCCGCTGAAAGTTAGTATTTTTATTTTGAGATTATGAGTCTCTTGATCAACTATGTACTAGTTTACATTACAAAGTTAGGTGCTTTCTTTTATTAATAAAGAAGTTGAATTTTTCTTTATCTTTAATTGTTTTGATTTTATTAAATGTAAATTTGTACTATTGAGTTTATTTTAAGGCATGAGGTATTGAAAAAAAGAAAAGAACAAGTGTGTGTCACTCGTAAAGTAACATGACCGAACTCGCCAATTGGTTAAGTTCACCGTCAAAAGGAATGGTGGTTAAGTCCAACGCTCAAATCAAAGAATGCGGGGGTTGGGGTGTTACAAAGATGGTATCAGAGCTCAGTTAGTAGATGAACTGGGCAAGAATTAGAAAGTTATTCTGATACCAAATGTGGTATCAGAGCCTAGGCTTTAAGTGCCTTGGGCTAAAAATAGAAAGTAAAGCCTAAACATGTATTGATTAGGCTAGAGATAGAAAGTCAAACATTAGTTGCTTGACAAGAATCAAAAACCCAAATTAGGGTTTCACCTTGAATTGAATTGAATTTAGAATGCCCTACCTTCTATTTTTGAAATTGATGAATCTTTTAGAAAGTGTTTTCAAAAAGGAAGTATATGTTTTTGAAATAATTTGTTTGGATACAAAGACTACAAGTTGAGATGATAGTGGGTAAGCCTTGTCCCGAGTAAAACTAAACATTAAAAGGGAGGTGGGTTATCTCGCCTAGAAAGTGCGGTTGCTAAGCAAACTTTGGTCTTGCCGCCCGATCTATAGGTTGTCTCACCAGCTTATATGAATAGTCAGAGTTGAAGAACAATCTTATTATTGATAAAAGAAAATTATAAGGTGAAAAATTAAGGCAAGAAATTGATTTGAAGTTAAAAAAGATGCCAAAGGTGCTATCTTGACTACGATAGAGGTTGTAAGTCAACCAGAACTGAACTGTAGGTCCAGAAAAAAGACCTTAGGTAAAAATGAGTGTAGCCATGGGTGGCACAGTAGATCAAAAGCATAAAACTCAAGGCATAGGCTAGAGACGAAAATTTGTGTGAAAATAGAAAATTGTTTGATTAAGACATGAGACCGGGAAGTTTCTATATCTTTCGGTTTCTATGTAGTATGGAATGCATAGGAATTAGGGGGATATGGAGGAAGCCTGGACTCGGAGAATGATGGACCATGTGTGGTGAATGATTTGTAACTCTGGCAGAACAGGTTTCTCTATGCTCGCTGGTATGGGACGGTGGAGTATAGTGGGCTCGAGAACCTTAGTTATCGAGACATTTGCGAAATTGTTTGGGTGCGGCTCTATTCTGAGTGAAAGCCTAAGTGGAAGGGGTAGAGTGGTATGAGACACTTGAACCTGAAAGCTTA